>JAQFZO010002915.1:0-10959 GCA_034695885.1 Geophilus flavus | reverse complement strand
CATCGAGCATATTCCATCTCTTTTCAAAAGTGATTGAATATATTATAATTGGAGTCCCGATTATCTGACAACTGGTTTATCCAACATGCCCAAGAGTACTCACAGCCTGCCCACACGTAAGTGATGTGCTTAAAACCCATTTAGTACTGGACTTTCCAATGAATATTACACATTTTCTTGTCAAATCCATTAATGGCTTTGCTGCCTTAGTGTAATTGGCTATGAAGCGCCTAAAGTAGCCAAGAAATTTGTGGAAATCTTTGGAAATTCTGTGCCGTTAGCTTGAACAGAAATACGTAATAAACTTTCTGTGGGATCAGAACCACAGAAAAAGTTTTAATTTTCCTGTGCCAGACTTTCTGTGGCTTGCAGCCAATAGCAATCCATCATCAGTGTTTGGCATGATCCTACAACAGACTAACGGGTGGGATATAGTGGTGAATGTAGGCAATTCTAGGCACAGGTTTTATGTCCAGACAAAAGTTATGAGTACTAAGCTTAAAAATCGTGTTGGATGGCAGCAGAAACTGTATAAGCTATCCCAAAATTTTGTGGCTCAAAATTCTTGTTTAGAGGTATTGCTGGCATTAATTGGTACCGGCAGGGCCGAAAATGCTCTGAAAACAGTGCTTGCTGATCCACGGATAGAGAAATGGGACCACTGAGTGATGTTAGGAATTGGGCACTGGGCAGTTGCCGATTTTCGGGACCAGGTCTGGATCAGAACTGAGTGATCACCAATTTTTTTGGGACCAGAACTGGTTCGGGACTGGTAGCTGCTGTTTCCTTATTAAGGATTTAAAGTAAAATTATTTTTAGGCTAATCTTGAAGTGCTAATGATACATGGTTTAAAGATTCTGTGTTGGCTCATAATATACTAAAGAGGCATACTGAGTAATGAACCCAGTTTCTACAGCTTTGCGCAAAATGGGAAAATCACTTGTAATTTAATTGTCAGAAAATGGGGACTTCAATTCGTGAGAAATGCTGGTTTGTTTTTATTATTATGGCTCTGAGTGCATGTACTGTACGAAAGAGAGAGAAAGAGCAACAGTGAGATTCAGATATATTTTTTCTTTGGTATGGTCGATATATAGGAGGAACGAAATTATTATCAGCAGGGACTTCATCCCGAAGACGCTATGATGCAGCATCATCGTAACCGATCTCGCTCGCCGTCTCCTGCTCGGCCTTTGCATTCCCCTTCGCCTCCCCATCTCCGCGCACGTTCCGTTACCCCAATTGGCCGGTCAGTATCGCCGAGAAGAAGTGCGCACGATATTGGTTTTTCCGATGCCGTCACTGACGTCGTTGATATAGCGAAACAAGAAGGTTGGATTTCACGAAGTAGACGTACGTCATACGTATAGATGATGGAAACATCATGGTTGCTCTTAGACACAAATTAAAAGTGCGTTTTCGATTTCCGTTCAATTTTAGCCCGCTTTCGCAGTCCATTGAGACGTTTGTGCGATAAGCGAGTTTTATCTCCAGCTCGGAGTCGCAGCACTTCCCCCGACAGCAGATACCATACAACGCGCCTTACAGGACGATCTCGCAGCCCCAGTCCGAATCCGACACCGAGTAAAAGCGATTATTATGGGACGACTCAGTTGGCCCAGCGGTCACGCAGTCCCTCGCCCACACGGATGACACCGACGACTCAAACGCGCGCAGCTCGCGGCCGCAAACTCCCACCAACGCCCAATAAACCCTCGACGCTGAATCTACAAGTACGCCTACCCGAACCAAAAATGAATTTTCCCATCGTTTCACATTCTCCCACAGTTCCGCAACAAAACAAGTCACCCGGAAACATCAACTTTCCTAAGTTAAATGCTTCACCGACGCACGTGCCACGCTTGCAGATGCCTCCTTACCCTTCGGGCTGGCAACGGCTATCACCAAACGCCAGCCCTGGCCTTCATCGGGGCATGATACAACCCTCCAATAACCTCATCCTGCCACGGACAAGAGATCCCTACAGTACGGTTCAAAGTAGTAATGCCAAGCCCATCATGTATCGACACGAGGAACCGCTCAGCTTTGAAAAGGCTGCGGCCATAGGAAGAGGTAGTGGGGGTCGACAATTGCCCTCACCGTTGCCCAACGGATACAAGCCAGGCCAGAGGACCCACGACCATCCACAACAAGTGTGTTCAAGAGAATCGAGACATCGAAGCGACTCTGACGAAGATGACTGGTGCTAATCGGTGGCAGCATTGCAATCCCCATTGGTGCTCATTTTTCTCCACTCATTATATCCGAAAAACAAAAATCGAAAATTAAATCGATAACTGATAACTGATTGATTGATTGATTGATAACCAACCAAAAAAAAAAATATGACTATTATACAAACATAACATTTCTTTATTTATTTCTTTATTTCATTTTATTTATTTATTTCATTCATTTATTTATTTATTTATTTATATATATTTTCTTTTTATTTGATATTTTCTTTTTGACGTGGATGCGGCCTGGTACATTGATTGATTAAGTCATTCATTAATTTGATCAAAGTTTATTGCTCGTTTTTTCTACTGTTCATGTATTCAAATTCTAACAAATCTTTGATCTGATAG
Organism: Geophilus flavus; assembly: GCA_034695885.1. Taxonomy (NCBI): domain Eukaryota; kingdom Metazoa; phylum Arthropoda; class Chilopoda; order Geophilomorpha; family Geophilidae; genus Geophilus; species Geophilus flavus. The sequence goes on along the minus strand of JAQFZO010002915.1, from coordinate 8,370 downwards.
TTAGGCTTGTTCGTTTTCCAATTTGAAAATTTTTAACATTTCAAATGATTTGTAGCATTGTTCTGGTTACATGTGTGAAATGACCATACAGCTTTATCTCCTCAAAAACACTTTTAACTTTCTCAGGAGAATTCATGTGAATACACACTTAAAGCCTCTCCGGTTTTGATACAAACATAATAAAGACTGGTTGAAAGTGACTTCTGTTTGCATACTTGATTTATTTTTCTTTTCCTTTTTTATATCTTACAAGAAAAACATGACATTCAGCTGCCCATTCAGTAACTTAAAATTCAAAAAATAACAATATTTACAGCCTTCGACATAAAAGTCAAAAATTCATTGATATTCTTGCTTAGAAAATAAAATTCGAAATAACCAATCAAAAAATTGAATTAAATATAATACATGCTCCAACTAATACGTAAGAAATTTTCTTTTTGACCTAACAAAAAAAAAATCTATTTTCTGCATTAAGTTCATATCAACTCCAAAACTTTAATCGTCCCTTGACTGTTAGCTGCAACTATAACATTAGATCCTTGTTTCCAACACACCGCACTGACGAATTCGTTCGCATCTTCCTCTTTCTTTTCCTTTTCCTAAAATATAATTTATTAAAAAAAATAATTAACATTTACTTATTTTTACTAAAAATTAACTCACCAAAACATTCCTAATGGTGTCAAATTTAAAACTTAGTAATTGCTTTGATAATCCTTTATAATAGATGTACAAAGAATTGTTTTCACTTCCACAAACTATATAGTCGCCATCAGTTGCTAAACCAACAAAGTTCTTTTCGTTTGTGTGTCCCTTGAAAGACTTCAAACAATTGTTTTTATTTACATTCCACAATTTCAGTTGGCTGTCTGTAGAACTGCAACGAGAACACGGAATTTCCTTCAGTTTACGACACGGTAAGAACAAGAGAATTAAGGTACGTACGCAGTAACAATTTCTTCAGGATTTAGAAACTTTGCATAAGAAACAGCTTTTCGATGTCCTTTGAAAATTCCCAAAGGCTGCCTTGGATTCCGCAGATCATAATAATGTACGCAATGATCTAAAATGGAATCAAAGTAATTTTTCCTTTGATTATTTATTAATTTTTATTTGTAAACTTGAAATATACCTGCTGAACCAAAGGCGAGATGAAATTTAGACTGTGGATTAAATTTTACACAACAAACATTGGCTTTTGCATCGATGCTAGTTATGGAGTTTTCTAGATTTGTAGCCCATAACTTCACTTTTGCATCATCTGATCCTGACGCAACTAGTTTGGTATCGACGTGATTAAAGTCTACACTCCAACATCTTTTCTCATGTTCTTGAAACATTTGTATTTTCTCTTTCGTTTCTGCATCCCAAATGGTAACCGTTCCTTCGTAGTCACTACTCGCTAGCATGTTTTTGTGATACGAACTCCAGCTCACACAACTAAGATGAAAAATACGTATGTAAACAACAATTCTCTCTGTCAAATAATTAACTAACCTTATTTTGGAATTGCAAACCATTTCATTGCAAGGGTAATGAATGTCAACAATATCTCGAACGACAATTCCATAATCAAATATCTATTTAAAAAATTAATTAATTAATTAATAATTGAGTACCAAATGTGAATGGTCGACATACTTTGATTTTTTTGGTCACTCCTGCTATGGCAAAAAATTCATTGTCTTTATCAAACTCGATGCTGCAAAATAACATGAATTAATACCTATAAATATAATTATTTTTTCCATATTTGTTACCTTGAAACTATACTCGAACTATTAAACAGATCATTTGTATAATTCAAAGTTGCTAACGACCTCATCGTGCTGTATCTAGTAAATTTCGCTAAACTTTCCTGAAATTCTTCCAATCCATTGTCAGTGGATTCTGTAGAGTCTGAATGAGAAATTTATTCATTAATATTTATATCTTATTTATAATTCGGGTTGTTTAAAATTCATTTACGGGTTGTTGTATCGAGTTCTTTTGAACGGATTGAAAAATAACATTGCACCAAGTCATCGAAATGTGCATGCATTCTTTTTTTCCGATTATTGGTATCAGTTTGATGTTCTTGAAGCTTTGCACCCTGTAATATAATTTGAAATTAAGATTACCGTAACATATTTTAAAATGATTATTTTAAAAAATAACATACATTTTTGCTTCCATTAAAGCCATCTTGAGTATTACTTGTATTACTGGTACTAGGTAAGTGATCATTTGAGGGATTGGTAATGACTAATGAATTTTTTTGCCTTGATGTTTGTAGTTGAGTGTCGACTCGCGTCATATCTTTATCGATTAACGCTATTTCGTCGGTTAATTCTTTCAGTTGCTGCGGGGAGAAAAAGATAATTTGTAGTTAATTAAAAATCCATACGTTTTCAGATTAATTATTTTTTACTTGACGTTTATGAGCTCGAACATCTTGCAAAAATTCTTGCAGCAATTCCAATTGGGCCAATTTACAATTCTGAAAAAAATAGTATTAACTTCTATTTAATTTCCAATTTATTTTTTAAAATGAAGCTTACTGTTTCTAGTTGTTGTTTTTTCTGACTGAGAAATTCCAACATTCGATTCACATCAGCCAAGTTTATATCTGATTCTTGTGCAAAAAATTCTCGCAGTTCTGCTAATCCTTGGTAATTCTACGTTTAAATTAATAAATAATCGATTTTAAGAGTCATTTTCATTCTATTTAACAAAAATTATTTTTTACCGTATCCAATTTCATTCGTTTTATTTCCAGTTGTTGTTTGTGCTTGAGAATTAATTCATTTACTAACAATACAAACATTTAAAAAAATATTAAACCCCAAAAATATTACGTATCTTAATCCTTTACTTACATAATACATTCGGGTATATATGATCTTTACTTTTAACAACTGAAGTGCACTTCGGACAGCGATTAGTTTGATCCAAGCTTCGTTTAATACATTTATAACTACCGTATGCAAACAAAATCAACACTCAAACACTCAAAATCGAACAAACCGAATAAATTTTGCACATCCATACCAAAAACTATGGCCACATTTAGTAATAAAAGCCTCGTCGATCACATTGAAGCAAATAGGACTGGAAAAAAGGTAAATAAATCAATATTTGATGCATACGTTTGATAATGTTATCAATTTACCAAAGAAAATCGTTATTCTTATCTTCGTAAGAGTTGCCTAACCCATTAAATACAGGAGGATTCGTTTGATGGCGTTTTCTTGACCATCTGCATTCACTAGCCTCGGCCAATGCGGGCACATTTCCATTCGTGTCAGACATGGGGGATAGGTGCAACGGAGACAGTAGGTGCACTATAAGTTACAGCATGAATTCTTGGGATGAAATTTAGTGAGTGTGAATGTCTAAATAATGTCTAAATGGTTGTCAACGTGCATGTGATACACACAGCCGGATTATATCACGAACATGTAAATAAAACGGACATAAACAGTAGCTACAAGATCGTCATTGCCACTCCAAGTCTGCAGACAACATTTATTTCATCGTCACCAGTCGGCTAGCAGGAACAAAAGAAACCTACTAAAGTAAATTATTAAAATGTTAATACTATATTGCAATTTTAATATCGACTCAATATAACACTTACGCTTTAATATATTACAATATTTCATTTCTTCGGTGTGCGATGAGTTCCATGCATTAAAAATAAAGGAAAATTTAGTTACGGGTTTCACCGCTGCAAGCGCTAGATGCACGAGAAATCGAACGTGCTTGTAATTTTAATATATATTTTATTAAATACACTAGATATAGAGTTAATACGTATCATTTTATTTAAAATAATAAATAATAATTAAAATTTAAAACAAAAATTAAAATTTGTTACACGGGAGCGCTGTTATCATCTGGAGGGTCAACAGGCTATCGGTTATTGGCGTCTTGTTGTCGGGTCAGAAGGGAAAGATCTATCCACAAAGTGATGGCGCCGACACTGAAATGTTTGCTGGGACTTCAGGTTTTACTGACCGTGATTTTACTCATATTTGCAAACACATCGGACGATGACGAGAGTGAATGTTACGACCGGTTCGGCAGACCGAAGAGGTGTATTCCCGAGTTCGTCAACGCAGCATTTAACGTGCGGGTGGAGGCAACGAGTACTTGCGGGATTGGATCGCCGACGGAATTTTGTGTACAAACAGGCGTGACAGCCGCACAGAAATACTGCGATATCTGCGATGCAAGGTATGCGAGGACAGCACACGGACCAGAATTCCTGACGGATTTTAATAACGACGATAATTTAACGTGGTGGCAAAGTGAAACATTATTAGAAGCGAGAAATCGACTCCCAGATTCCCATTTTGCCGGCTTGTTCATCCCCCTCAAAGTCAATTTAACTTTAAGTCTCGGTAAGAATATTCTTTGATTCATCAAATACTTATTTAACTAGTACAAAGTTTTAGTTTTATTTATACTTCACCCATATTTTCTTGCCTTTAATGTCTACAACGTGTGTTTTTTACACTTTTTTACACTTTTAACACGTTTTATGGTGTTTTAATGGGTGTTTAAATATTTCCGAGTGTCGGATTTTGTGTTTCGGATGTGATTTCAACGTGGGTGTCTGTCCAGATTACTTCCATTCCAGTTAAAGACAAAGGATGCGTAATTAATCTCTGGTGAACTTCCGAGATGGAATATTCAACCAGTTTAATTTGATTTATTTTTATTTATTTACACACCAATGATTAATTTGATACAAATTCCTGTGGTTGGAAAAGGTTATCGAGAGTTTACTATATGTTGATAATAATATTAACTAACTACCTACACTTATTTTAGACTTTCAGAGATTTCTGACAGTTATCATTATCTGTGATTATGATTTATCAGAAGGTTTTAACTGATTTCGTGTAATTTTACTCTAGAATTTTGTAGAGAGAAATTAGGGACAAGTTTTCTCTGTTTTTAAGGGGAGAAAGTTGCGCTGAATTTGTTTTGAGGTTAAGTATAGTTAGGGTGAAAGTATGTTTTTTATGTAGATCAGGTTTGAAATAAATTGATGTTTTGCTCTCGATGTGAAATCAGTTGTTTAATGAAGTTTTACTGGACTTTAGATTGAAAATTCGGTGTATGATAACACCGCAGACTGAATGAAGGCGTGAGAAATCGAATTTGATACTTGTTAATATGTAAAAAAAATAATTTTGGGTTATATTTATTCAATTTTTAAGAAATTAATTATAATTTTCCAAAGGAAATGAGTCAACAATTCTTCCAACTTAATGAAAAAGTAAAATAAATCAGTCCAAAATTAAATTAGTATTTACCGCAGTTTTATACTTTATTATGAATGAAGGGATGTTGCGAGCATCATGTGTCTCATTTGTTATGATCATTAGTCTCAATATTTGCCGCCAGGTGGTTGAGTTACAAGGAAATAAAATTTTTTACTCGACTGTCTGACATTTACAAAGCATCGAATAAAACCCACAAACGAATGACTTAATGAAATATCTAATTCCAGGTCTCATTTTCCATCATTATGTAAGACTCGACATGTAATACTCGTGTAATTCGACACAAAGATACGTTCCCATTGGATTTTCATAGTTTTTTTAATTTTTTTTCCACTAATCAAAAATTTTAAAATAATTCCTTGTTTTTTAACACAACAGGTCACCCAATGAAACTCGTGATTCTGTTTCTAACCTTTGAACAAATTTGTCTGTATTAAGTAACATCTTCATTTAGAGTTCAATGGTCTCTATGACTAAAAATTTGCCCTTTTATCAACAAATTTTAAGAGTTGAAGAAGCCCTGCCCCTTTTTTTCTTTCTTTTTTGAAAAAGAACTTTCAGTTGATAACATATTTTAAAATTTAAGCCTCGATTTTAATTAATAAATTTCTTTTTATTTTATTTTATATCGAGGTTAAAAGAAATTTAATTTATAAAGTAAACAAATCCACACGTGGTAGAGTACATTTCAGAGTACAGACGAGATTATTGTAAAAGATAACCAACTTAGTGAAGAATGCTTGAAATCAGAGCGCAAAAACAACACATCCCCCTAGTCTAAACAGTTGAAAATGACGGGAACTTCCTGCCCTTCGATTAAAGTCATTCATATCTATTATTCCATACTGAAAATTATAATAAAAATGCAATAAACTTAATGAAAATTGTCTGGGTGTCACCGACACTTTGATTTATATTATTTCGCCTGTCTGACAAGTTTATCTATTACCGTATCTATAAATTAATTAATTTAAACCTTTGGTTTCGATAATAATGTTTTCGATCTATTTTTATCTCAGGTAAAACATTCGATATCACCTACGTACGATTAAAATTCCATTCACCGAGGCCAGAAAGTTTCGCCATTTATAAAAGAACCGATGAGAGAACCGATTGGGTGCCGTATCAGTATTACAGGTTGGTGATCTGGGATTATCAATTTCAAGGAGGCTTGAAATTGATAATTTTTTACACATCTTAATTTTTTATATTTAATTTTTGAAAATTAATTTTTTACATTTTTTTTTTAAACTGATTTTTTTTTATTATTTTGAAAAATTAATTTTTTTCTCTCTTTAATTGCAGCGGTACTTGTCGAGATACTTACAGCCGACCGGATTTATCGCACGTTTTGACCGACGATGAAACTCAACCACTTTGTACATCAGATTACAGTGACATATCGCCCCTGACGGGGGGAAATGTAGCTTTTAGTACTCTCGAAGGTCGACCATCTGCAAATAATTTCGAAAATAGTCAAATTCTGCAGGTAAAAATAAAAAACGATGCAAAATTTGGAGTATTTTTTCGTCAAAATTATAAAAATAAAAGGAATTTTATGTGAGGATCGTGGAAATCTCTTAGAACTAATATTTTCCTAGGAATGGGTAACGGCCTCTGACATACGCATTACACTGGACAGGCTTAACATGTTCGGCGATGAAGTTTTCGGGGATCCTAAAGTTCTTAAATCTTACTTCTATGCAGTGTCTGACTTGGCTGTTGGTGGCAGGTACTGAATTTAATCATTTAAAACCCAAAATAACATTTTCCGATGATTTATTTTTTTTTTCAAAATTAAAAAAACTCATCTCTGTACATCAGTAAATAAATGAATAATACTAAACATATAATAAGAAAATCGGAATTTGTTTGTGGGTTACTTTTAAGAATCTATTTTTGTTAATTAATGGCTTTGACTGATCATAACAGATGTAAATGTAACGGTCACGCTCGGCATTGCATCAATCCACATGGCGATCGTCTGTACTGTCGATGCGAACACAACACCGATGGTCGGGATTGTAACAAATGTCTACCATTTTACAACGACAAACCCTGGAAACCAGCTAATGGGACCCATGCAAATATTTGTGAACGTAAGAAATTTTGTTTGTATATTATTGATTCAGTAACTAGTATTACTTACCATTGGATGGTTGGTAACGATTTGTTGAAATTGCCATTCTGTGTTTTGAATTTAAATTTGTTTAAAGTGACAAGAACCATTTGGATGGTTTTTGTCAGTCATATGCACTGTCTTTAAATGGGGCGTCCTTTTATGGATTTAAGGGTCTGGGTGTGGTTGCAATCATTAAGGACACCTGTTAAGAAATAAAACAATTATTATCGTTTTAAGATGATTAAAATTAATTATTAAATATCTTCATTTTTCGTGGTTTGGAAAAAAAATAACTTAATTAGTGATTTCTAATTTATTAAATTATGAGTTAAAAAAAATCATTGAAAAAAAAAAATTCTTCCCAAATTTATTCAATTAGAATATGAGATTCATTTCCTTGTTTGGATTCGAGTAATGTGCAAGTGCAAGGTGTTGGTTTGCACTCTCGGTTTTTAGCATGGGAAAACATTTAACAAATGGTTTGTTGTTTGTTTTTGTGTTAATATCATGTGTGTGTACACAAGTTGAACGTGATTCACAATATCGTAGACGATATGGAATTAATTGTAAGTATTTTTTTTGTTCCTTTAAAATCCTTGAAAAAGCAAAAAAAAAAAAAAAAAAATTTTGCGAGTGTCAGCTGAACTAGTTTTAAATTTTATTTTTCATTTTATTTTCAGCGTGTAATTGTTCCGGGAGATCGACGAGTTGCGATTTCAATCAAACACTGTTTGAAATGACCCACGGTCGAACTGGTGGTTATTGCAGAAATTGCACAGGGGATTTTAGTGGTCCAAATTGTGAAGTTTGTCGAACGAATTATCATTTGCGCACCGATGGAATTTGTGTTCCATGTGAATGTAACGAAATAGGTAAAAATTTCTAATCGTAAATTAAAAATTAAAATTAATAAGAAAAAAATAATTAAAACTTAAAAATTTTATATTAGGATCACATAGTTTGCAGTGT
>JAQFZO010002914.1:0-10960 GCA_034695885.1 Geophilus flavus | reverse complement strand
AAAAAAAAATCAACAACATAATTTTCTGGACTATATTTTTTTTCTTTTATTTATTTATTTTAGGAACTTAGCGATGAGGATACACCAAAGAAACAGCGAGAAGACACTCTTCGTTCCCACAAAGAAAACATTCAACAAATGATGGCGGCGGAAGGTCATGGACTCCATAGAGAACACAAAGAATATTTAGAGCTAGAAATAAGGAAATTCCGTAGAAGAAAACTACTTCAGTATCACCAGTTGGAACAGGACTTACTCAGAGAGGTGACTTTTTATTTTTTACGATAATTCTAACATGTAATGAAAAGAAAGGAGTCTTACAGATCATGAATTTGTGATTTTGTGGATTTACTGTTTTGAAGGGCTCCGAAATCAAAGAATGTAACAGACAAATGCTTTTGTTTTTTAATATGTGAAAGCGTTTCGCGTTAATATCGACAATTTTAGTTTTAAGTAACTTTGTAGAGGGTTGCGTTTAATGAATGTTTTTCTTAAGACTTGTTTGTGATGTGGTTTTAGGAATTAAACAAACGACAAGCGCAGTTAGATCATGCACATACGACTCTTCTTCATCAACACGAGTTAACGCAGGACTTGGAATATCGACAGCAGAGGGCCGTCCATCAACTGAGAGAGGAGCAAATCAAGAAACAACATCAGACCGAGTTGGCCAATCAAGAAGAATATATGCAAAGAGCAGAACGGGAACTTAATAAGAAACATGCCCTCGAAGTTAAACAACAGCCGAAAAGTTTAAAGGTTAATTTAGACGCTCCGAAATAGTTTGAATTTACATTTTAACGCGAGTTTTATTTCTACTGCAGCAAAAAGAGCTACAGATTAGAAAGCAGTTTCGTGACACGTGTAAAATACAGACACGCCAATACAAGGCATTGAAAAACCAGATTCTGGCAAGCACAGCCAAAGAGGATCAGAAGTCTGTCAATAAACGACTGAAGGACGAGCAGATGAGGAAATTAGCCATCTTAGGGGAGCAGTACGAACAAAGAATCGCTGAGATGCTGCAAAAACAATCGGTATGCGATTTATTTCCAGTTTATTCCTGCAATTTGTAATAAATTAATTAATTTTATAGATACGTTTGGATGAGTCCCAAGAAATTGAAGCTCGTCAGTTACGGGAGCAGTTGCATCAGGAATTAGAATTGTTAATGGCGTTTCAAAGCAAGATTAAAATGCAGGCGGAGGCGCAACGAAATCGTGAAAGGCGTGAATTAGAAGAAAGAGTTTCGGTGCGACGAGCGCTGTTGGAACACAAGGTTTGCTTCAATGAATTAATTCCTTTTCGAATTGTATCGGTGATTAATGAATTCTTGAAAACAGATGGAAGAGGAGATTCAGCAGTTCAAACACGAACGATCGGAACGCATTCGCTTGTTACATGAACGTCAAGCGCGCGAGATCGAGGATTTTGACCGGGAAAGCGCCCGTCTCGGCTTCAGTGCCATGGCTATTGCTGAAGCGTCACAAGAGTCATACCCGGATGACGAGACAAGTTTTACTGGAAGCATGCTCAGTCTCGCGCACAGCAACAGCTCAAGTTCGTTCTCTCATACGTCTCTATAGTGGGAGTGTGTGAGTCGTAGACAAGATAAAATAATAATCCACGTCAAACCCCCCCCCCCTTATTTTGAGCCGCTTGTAATTTTTTTATTTTAATTGCCTCGCAATTCTCTACCCTCGTGTTTAGAATCGTCTTTCCTTATATCTTCGCTGCTCTCATTTTGTTGCCAAGAATCTCCAGAACAAAGAATAAACCAGACTTGATTTGCGTCGTGCTAAACTGCTGCAATATTAATTAATTCAGTGAAATTACATCCTCTTTTTACTTTAAAAGCAAGTTTTGGCTCGATAAATTTAAAAATAAGCCGTGTTTTGCACATAACTTTTTGAACATTACAAAGAATTAAATAAATAAATAAAAGAAAAAAAATATAGTCCAGAAAATTATGTTGTTGATTTTTTTTTTTAAAAAAAATGATTGTAATGGTTTTTGTTTTTAATTATTTTTTCTTTTCGTTTTTTTTTTTTTCAATATTTAAAAACATATAGGAGGGTCACATACTGTAAAAGATGCAGCAAACGATGTATTTTTATTTTTAAATTGTTTTGAATATTAGATATTAACTGTTCCTTTCCGGTTATAACAAAAACTTTTAAAGTTTTTGAATCTTTAGTGTACAGTAAACGAAAACAATTTTAACGGAAAATGACAGTTTTACTTAGTTTTGAGTTGACTTTAGAGACGAGAAAAGCTGCTAGAAGTGAAAAGATATATAGTTCTTCAAATTTATACAGTGAGAAAGGAAATTGTGTGGATAATGTGCGAAACTCAATTTTGCTCATGTGGTTTTTATCATTTTTTAATTTAATTGCGTGAAAATTGGCAGTTTTGATTTTATTTTTAAATGTAAACATGGAATTTGAACTTAATTTAATCGGATGAGTTTAAACTTTTTTTTAAAAAAACGTGACCATTACCGACTGCCATAGACTTAAATGTTTTTTACGATGAAATTTACTGTAACATATCTCTCGGTTTGAGTTTTTACTTTTCCCAAATAATAAAATAAACGATAATCAAAGAACTTTAAAACATGTAAAAAAAAAAAATTAATAATATTGGTTTTTGTTTTTTAAAAGAAGAAAAAGTCATTTTACTTGTGAGAAATAAGAAACCCTGTGATTGTATTGTGTAGGAAAGGAAAAAAAAACAGTGCACCAATTTGTAGATTTTTATTAAGCACATGGACCTTTTTTTTAGTGAGGTGTGTCTGTGTTTGTCGTAAAATGAAAAACGGAATTTAAAACAATATTTAATATTCATAACTTTTTATACAGTATTGTGTGAAAGTTAGGAACTATTAATTAAATTAAAATGAATAAAAGCTCTCGCTGTTTTTTTATCAGTCGTTTGGTAATAGGAAAATGAAACGAACTCAGGATATTTCATTCGGAAGTCGAGTTACTTCCAGGTTTCGTTTTTACATGTCGGATCAACAGTACAAAATACACGAGCTCAAAAAAAAAATCTACCACACTTTTTTCTTCCCTTTACACATCAGATTATAGTTGTCAATTTGGCTCTTGAATTTAAAATTTAATCAGTTGGTTTATTTTGCTTTGTTTTTTGTTTTTTTTTTAATTTAGCTTTTGTTTTGTTTTGGCACTTTTGATTCCATTTTTGTTGTTTTTAGTGCATTGATGTTTGTCGAATTGTGTCAACATTTATTTTTAAGTTTGTTTTCGAGCTGTAACATTGTAAATTATTGTAAAACTATCCTTAGATGCTTGTCTTTGACCTTCCAAATTGAATGCTTCATTTAAAAAAGAGTAATTGTTGTAATTATAAATTGAAAAAGAATTTTTTCTAATGAACCCTGGGGATGAATCATAAAATTAAAGGAATTTATAAATCACAGCGCTAAAACTCCAGGTGTTAATTTTTAACAAGGCCATTGTACACTTATTTCCCTCTTATTTTTTTTTGGATGATTATAATTACAGCTGTTACTTTTATTTTATTTTATTTTTTATTTATCCCATTGTTTTTTTTTTAATATTTTTTTTTTTAAATTACAAAAAATGCAACATTGTTTTGTGTATAGAATATGTAACATGAATATACAGCAAGTAAGTTGACAGGTTTTAAACGTGTTCTGGAAATTAACAAAATATGAGTAAATAATTTTTTTAAAATTTACTACTGTATTATATAAGAAATTAAATGATAATATGAAAACTTACTTGCAGCCAACCAAAGACACTTGTTGTAGCACATAGGATTCGATGGCATTATCTTACTAATGAGCTCTATTCATTTTCAAGCGTGCCAAACTCGGCATAGGGAGGAGATGGAGGAACAGCTGTTACCTTAACAGATGTGCAACATGTGCACCATACGATTTATTCACTGTGGATATAAAATTTCCATGTCCGGCATTTAGTAAAATATAAAAAAAGTGATGATTTTTACATGAGAAAATTTGAAATTGAAGATTTCCTTTGATTTGACTGGAAAAACTAGAAATAATCAATTTAATTTCTGTTTTCAAGGTTGTGTTTGAACTGTGAAGGTTATGCTTAATGATTGTAATCGAGAGACGTTCTGCTTCGATTAAAATTACTGGGAAAAAAATTCATTAGTTTATTAAATGGAACAGTGAAAGCAATTTATTAATTTATAAAATTATAAATAACACCAAGGATGATTTATTTTTGGTGATAAATTAAGGAGAAATTTAGTTTTATTTCTGTTTTTCGTCATAATTATGCAATGATGCGTTTATTTAATTTTTATGTAATCATACAATTATCATTAATCAAAAACAAATTTCAATGTCCCACCCTACTCTTATAATAATTGTTATAAAAAGGTTATTACCCGTGATTTGTTATTGAAATCCCGCCGCCGACGTGAAACGAAATTCCAATCTTCTTTTTTCTAGTCCATCAACATCCACCTCGTCAAAATCACATTCCGAGTAACTTTCAGGCAAAATCCAATAATTTTTTCGATTAATCACGAAAATCCCGCCCGAAACTTACCGCAAATTCTTGGAACTACTTTAATCACGTGACGAGCTGTGCGGAAACATACATTATCGTTTTGATGCAGTTACGCGATTTCCTCCATGTTGTTGGTTGACTGTTGTCGAGATGGGTGAATCGACCCTCATGTTATTGTCCTAATAAGAGTGCAACAAATACCAGGCTAGGAAATAGGTGCACGGTCGAAAACTAGCCAGAACGAGGTGAAAAATTCATTCGGATCGGTTTATTCCCATCACTTTTCTCGTATGCGATGAGGGAACTACGGTGACAACAAGCTTATGTGTGGCCTGGTTTGGATTTGAGACAAATCTACAAGGTTTTTACAAGGCAATACTAAAGGTGAATCCGTGAAATCACCAGGGAAGAAAATGTCCGAATATCAGTGGTGAGTAATCCATGAGTTAATCTCTACGTTCGTACCGGTCGTAATGGTATTTTTATGCATCGAGTGACGTTAGGCTTAAAAAAAAACACATCGTGAACGATAGGTGCGAGTATGAGGTAAACATACGAGTTATTTCTGTGTTTGTGCCAAGAATTACAGTCGCTGATCACATAATCATGTGTTGGTGGATCCAAAGGGCCGTGATAAGGCGATATTTTAACTAAACGTATCGATCAGCAGCGAGAATTCCTCCCTTAAAAAAAAAAAAAACAAAAAGCTAAATTGATTCACTTTTATGCTGATGGGTTCATGACCTGTCAGTTATCATTCGAGTCTATAAATTTCGTAAAAAAAAAATTATTTCCTAAATAATTTATGGTGTGAAATGTGTGAAATGAAAGGTTTCGGTCGGTGTTTTGGCTTGGGTGGTCATGTGTAAGGGGAAAAAAAGACGTTGGGATTAAGATTATGGTTAAGTTAGCCACAGGTGTGTCCTTTATTTTACTTTTAAGTGTGAGTTTTTTCAAGGTTACGAGTTTTATGTGTTTTTTATTTTGTTTTATTTTTAGGGCTTACTCGTTGGTGGATTCCTCTAGAGTGTCAACGTTTCTGATATCCATTCTACTCATCGTGTATGGCAGCTTTAGGTAATTTATTCGTGATTCGATGTGTGGAAATGAGTGTGAGAAAGTTTTTTGTGGTTAATTATTCGAATTCAATTTTTCCAGGTCATTAAACATGGAACAAGAAGCGAAGGAAAAAGAAAAGGAAAAATCTAGCCTATTATCGGGGATATCGGGAAACAACAACAGCGCCGAAACCAGTAAGTTGGTATCACGAGTCTATTTTATTACAAATTGAAAAAAAAATGAAGAAATAAATATGTCACGATGTAAAATTCACGCACTTGATTGCATTTTAATGTCTGTGTGTGGAAATGAAGTTTTTTCTCTCTCCATTTTTTTTTTATTATTAAATGTAAATAAAGAAAAATGTAGAGAAAGAGAGGAAGTACGTCCGGCTGAGTATTTTTACCTGAACAGTGAACACGCACATGTAATCAGTGACCCGATGCTGGGTTGTGCAGTGCGAGGAAGCAGCTGACGTTTGATGAGTTTGTACTCGTATTTGCAGTTCCCACAGTGCGATGGGTGATTTTCTCCCTTTTGTTTAGGGCAAAGCGATAATAACATGATATCGTGCTGACTTCCATTTCCGATTTATTGTCTGAAATCATTTACGAATATAATAACGCCTTTTACCTCGTGCTGCAAACTATCAAAATAAATCGCAACATGATTTTTTTGCCGTGTCAATTTACTCCAGACTTTTTTATATAAATGGTTGGAATGTTAAATAGAAAAAAAAAACCAACATGTTTTTTTTTCTAATAAACTCTCAATTTGTTTACAAAAATGCTTTTATGACTTAAATCCTGGAATTCAGCGGGGTGTAAATAATTTATGCAGTAATTACGTTCAATTACTCCGATTAAAGGATAAAAGTGAAAGAAATATTTATTTTGCTTCTTTCGACGTGAAAAAAATAAATTAACTACAAATTATTCTCGAACTTAATAGTGCAGAGCCATTTAAAGTCCTTTATTGACCATTAGGGGGTCGATGACAATCAAAACTATTTATAATTTATTTACATAAACACAACTAGAAGGAAACAAATTTATTACGATTTATAAGTACAAATTTCCTTTTTCACCTTGAATGCAATTTTTATGACTTTTATTTACTTTTCGTTTCAGATGTTCAAACTTTGGACACAATGCAGGCGTTGTGTCTTCCTTTGGGGGCCTCCATATCATTGCTCGTCATGTTCTTTTTCTTCGACTCCATGCAGATGTTATTTGCCGTGTGCACTGCCAGTAAGTTATTGTTATTTATAATCTACAAAATGAAGTCAAATCGTGTTGATTTGTGTTTATTTTTATCCGAAATTTGATTGGGGAGAAACCCTTGCCATTTTAAACGTCGTTAATGGGTGTGGTTCCTCGACCTTTATCAAATTTTACACGTACCTGAGAAATATTTATATATGGGGTGATGAAAAGGGATTTGAATCGTTGTCGGTGGTTTGTTTTCGACACGTTTTTAACGTTAAGTTTTTTACGAGGTCAATTTTGAGGTTGATGAAAGAGGCTAAGGTACTTTACTGTATTCTTTTTGGCTCGGGTAATTAATTTTACTGCGCTCTGTTCTGCCCGTGTTCTTATTCTTTGTTTTATTTTTTCTTTTTTTGCTTTTTACGGTCGAAAAAGTTTACGTTTGTGGTGATAAGTGTAATAAAGTCCGCTTTACCTGGTTTATATTTGATAAGATTTGTTTTTTTTTTCTTTTTTAAAAATGATGATGGTTGATATTAAAAAAGGATAATAAAAATTGAGCTGTGACAAATTGATTATAGGATAAGTGAGGACGTTTTCGTGAGGTGATTATAAAAATTGTAGTTTTTTTTTTTATTTAATTAAAGAAGGTGAAGAGTTTCTTGTGTAGGTCGATAATTTTTTTTATGTGATAAAGATTTGTTGAGGCGAAATAAGAAAAGATTTAAAACGAAAAAAAAAAAGATGTAAAACTGGTCAGGTTATATCAGTCACACGATGCGGAAGTTGATTTTGCGAGGTCAAATCAGGTAACGTTGGTTCGTCCATATTTTCTATAGGAGAAATGGCAATGTGCTTTGCTTGACCATTGTACTCGAGGTTACGCCTATTTTTTTTTCTTTTCCTGTGTTCTTTACTTGTTTTCTTAGTATACTATTGAATTAAAAGAGAATTTGTATCGGAATTGATCCAGGAAAAGATGGATGACATTTATTTTCCATCGAATACAATCGAAACCTGTTTTTATGTATTTACTTTATGTTTAAAATTTAAAATTTTAATTTAGCAAATGTTTATTTATATTTTTCAGTCATTGCCACGATTGCGTTGGCTTTTCTTTTGCTTCCCATGTGTCAGTATTTAATTAGACCTTGTTCCGATGGTAACAAGTGAGTCGATTAATTTTTTTTAATGAAATTTGATCGATTTTTATTTATGGTTGATTTTTTTTTCTAAGAATCTCGTTTGGAGTTTGCGGGCGATTTACAGCAGCTGAATTGATGTCGTTTTGTTTATCGGTTACCATAGTGTGTATTTGGGTGCTGACCGGCCACTGGTTGCTTATGGATGGTAAATTTATTGATTGATTTAGAAACTGCTGTTAATTTGTTATTAAATATTTAATATGTTATTTTGTTGCAGCAATGGGAATGGGGCTGTGCGTGGCTTTCATTGCTTTCGTGTGACTCCCAAGCCTCAAAGTTTCGACATTACTTTTGACTGGTTTGCTCATTTACGACATTTTTTGGGTATTTTTCTCGTCGTATATATTCAACGCGAACGTGATGGTCAAAGTAGCCACGAGGCCTGCAGAAAATCCGGTAATAAAAATGAAAAATGATTTTTAAATTATAATTTTTCGATAAAATTTATTTTTGAATTTTTCTTCAAGGTCGGAGTCGTTGCGAAGAAACTTCACATAGGATTGGCTAAAGAGGCACCTAAACTTTCCTTGCCTGGAAAGCTGGTCTTTCCAAGGTTGCTAGTAATTTATTATATTTATATTTATAAAATTTACAAAAAATCTTATTTATTTATTTATCTTTTTTTATAGTATGCACAATTCGGGCCATTTTTCAATGTTAGGCTTAGGAGACATTGTGATGCCTGGTTTGCTTCTCTGTTTTGTACTACGGTACGACGCTTACAAGAAAAACCAAATCAATCTAGCAGAAACTGGAGTTCCACCACCAAATCATCTGAATAAAATTAGTTATTTCCACTGTTCTCTCATTGGATATTTCTTAGGTGAGTTTATGAAATGATTTTTTAAATTACATCGAGTTTTAAAATTTATTTCCATTGCAGGCCTTTTAACTGCAACCGTTTCGTCAGAAGTATTTAAAGCAGCGCAACCAGCACTGCTTTATTTGGTTCCATTTACTCTTTTACCCCTGCTAACGATGGCGTATTTAAAAGTAATTCCTATACAAATGGTGACTAATTTCCATCCAAATTAAAACGTTTTCCTCTTTTATTTCAGGGTGATTTAAGAAGGATGTGGAGTGAACCATTCATAGTTCACGCTCCTTCTAAACATTTGGATGTTTGATGGTGAAAACGTAAAAATACTGATTGTTTTAAACTGTGAGTAACGAAACTGCCTGAATAAGTCGCCCCGAGGTGGGGCCACGAGTTCGTATTCCCGAGATGTGGTAATGTAGGTTCCAAACTTGGAAAATGATTTTTGTTTCTCCTTCTGATGAACTGATGGTGTTTATTTCCAATTGCCATGAGGTCACAGGTCAACAAAAGACAAGGTTTTGTGTGGACTGTCTTTTTACATTAAACTTTTGTCATTCCTCAGTTGAAGTTAGTGACGGTGTGCGCGTTGTGTGACAATGCAAAAAAGATGTAAAAAAAAAAAAAAAAAGGAAAAAAAAAATACATCGGTGTATAAAACGAATTTTTTGTTATTTTAAATTATTATATTTACTGGCTTTGATTGCAAGTAGGACATTTTTCCCTCCCCAATCGAGCGTGTAAATATTTTGCTGATGTAAGAAATTTTTTTTTTTATTAGTGATCGATATTTAATATTTAAAATTTGTTTCATGTTTACGAGGAGAGTTTTTATATTAATGAACATAGAATTTATGTAGGATATCTTTTCATCCTCTATACGGTTTGCTATTTTTTTTAATTTTCTTAAAATTTTTATTTTGAAATCATCGATTTTGTTTTCATTTGTAAATATCATGAAGCAGTCATTTTTTTTTGCTTTTGAAATTTTTTTTAAAAAATACTTCTTACGATAAAAAAAAAACAAAATAATTTTTTTGTCAAATTATTTATTCATTTTTTTGTGGATCACCATTAATTTTAAGGAAAGTTCGCAACGAAATGTGTTCATTAACACCTGCTTGGCTTCTTCTGCGATTTTTCCTATTGTACAGCCATCGCCGCCGATTACGTATTCCTGCATGGATGGACAAATGTTAGTGTTTATTTCTTCCGTAAAGTTTTTAATCATTACCATCATTCCTTCCAGTGGACATTTCACTAAAACTACTATTCGTAAAACTCCGTTTTCGTCAACTTCGAACATTTCGAGATCCTAGTCGAAAAATATTAATTATTGCTCCTTTGACAACTTTTAGAATAAATTTGTTACCGCACCAATTTTAGGTCGTATGGCAACGAACGTGGTAAATTATCGAGTAATTTCTCTTTTAGAGCCATCAAAACTATTTCTGATGGTGTTTGGTCAGTTACTAGCGAAGATGGGTAAACCCAAGGCCTGGGTGCGGCCGAATCTAAGATGTATTTCTGCGAGAAAATAATTTTTTAAAAGATGACATTTTTTACAAGTTGCATTACAGTACTTTCAATTCGCCGATTCCATCGTTGTATTTGGCAGATATCATAAAAACTCGATCGAAATGCGGCCATCCTCCCGTCACTAGTTCATCCTCGTTCTCGACGTCTGTGTCGTCGCTTTGATTCGATGACATTTTCAGTTTTCTCATCGTCTCCCTGATAATTTTTTCTCCCGTTTTTGGTTTGTTCACTTGTACGTTTGGTTGGCTGTGAATCTTCACAATCGGTTGTTCACCCACTTGACCTTTTGCCAGGTTGTAAACAACGTCCAAAAGAAGTTGTTTCTTCTTCAATAAATCAACCTGCAATCCAAAAGAAGTTGTTAACTCGTTATTTTGCATCGATTATCTCAAAAATTAATGAAAACCTTGTTTAAAACGAGGACTGATTTTTTACGCTTCTGTAAATGTAGCAAACGAATAATTTTTGCATCTAATTTCACCCTCGTCCATTTGTCTGATGCATCGATCAAAGCGATTTGGCTGTTAATCTTCACAATCGGTTGTTCACCCACTTGACCTTTTGCCAGGTTGTAAACAACGTCCAAAAGAAGTTGTTTCTTCT
>JAQFZO010002913.1:0-10962 GCA_034695885.1 Geophilus flavus | reverse complement strand
AATAATAATAATATAATAATAATAATTATAATAATAATAATAATAATTAATAATAATAATTAATAATAATAATAATACACTTGTTAGATTAGTTAGGATCACAAAAGAGTTGAAAGACAAAATTAAAAATCGAACTGCCAATCAATCAATCAATCAATCATCTTTCAATCTATCAATCAATCAATCAAACAAACAATCAATCATTCCAGCATTCATCCATCATCAGACGCCGTTGTTTGGTTGTTGTCCTCCGCCACTACTGGCAATAGCTTCACTGTACCCAGGCGGCGGTTCGCCATCGGGTGCACAAGATGATGCCGAATGCCGAGCCATGGGAGCCAAAACTAAGTTCGTTGTCGTCGTCGCCGGCAGTGCAGGGTGGTGTTGCTGATGAGGATGGGGGTTTGGATTTGGATTTGGATGTGGATGCAGATGATGGTGCGAATGGGAACTGCAGCGTAAAACGGACGACGCAGAAGTGCTGTTTCTGGCGGCTCCTGCGGCGCCCATGTTCCCGTTGCGCGTTGCCGCCGCGTTGTTGTTGGCGCTGTGGCAACGCATGACTAGCTGGGTACCGTTACAGTCGCGAGGGGGCGTCAAACTGCCGCTCTCGCTCCCGTGGGAGTTTGAGCGGTAGGGCGGTGGACTACCGCCTTCGAACACGGTCCTGTTGGGCGGTGGCCGAATGCACTTGCTGTAGATCTCACGTTCCTGCTCCGGATCCCTCATGTGAAAATTCTGTAAACTCCCATAAGGCTCCTCGCCGTCGGGCAACGGCAGCGACGGAGGCAGCCCCAGCTCCAGATCCAGGCGAACTGACTTGAAGCGTGTCTGCCGGTCTTGAAGGCTCACCTTCTCGCGTAGAAGGCGCTCTTGGTTGGAAACGGGCACATACAATACCTGCAAACAAAATTTGAAAATAAAAATTATTAATATATAATATAAAATAAAAAATTAAATTTAAAAATTTAAAAAATTTAAAAATTAAATTCTCATTGCTGTCAATCAAATTGGTGTCCAGGGCTCTTCCTTTCGGATGCAATCAATCCTTTAAGGCCAAAATAAAGGGCGGGTAGGGAGGAAAACGGGGTCCTGTCTGAGAAATTGCAGCTGGGGCTTAAATCCGGGAAATATACCAGACATGATGGAACAAGTGGTTACATTCTATTTTCCTTCAATGACGTCATTAAATAATTTAAGAATGTGTTTCGCACTAAATTAAGTAATCGAGGTCGGTCAACAAAGTGTAAACAAACCAACTAAATTATCAAAATGGACAGATTGAGTGACAGCGCTCGACTCGAACTTTGCCCCGTTCGCTCCACATGAAATTATAAACTTTGCATTTTTTTATTTTTTATTTTTAACTTTTATTTATTTTTTTTCTCCTCTTCTTTCAAAAACTTTTTATTATTAAGAGCGCAATACACATTCCGATAATAATTCTGCCCGCAAGTTTTTATCATCCGACTAACATTTGCATGCATTTTTGCATTCGAAAACCACAACAGGAGATTGCCCTTTAGAAAACGCCCGTCGTAAATTATATGCAAAATATTACAAAATAAAACATGTGTACATAAAAAAAAAAATATAATAATAAATAAATAAAAAAATTGCACTATTACGCACGACATCTCGTATAATAAATAACTGAACTCGGGGCACAAATGGCGCCATACAGGGGAGTTTAAGCGCAGGTATGGGTACGATGCATGCGGACACCAAATCGACGAGAGCAAAGAGAAAAAAAAACGCTTGATAAAATAAATAAAAATAAAAGACGAAGAAAAAAATTTCACTCGCTTATTTGCATAGAACTTACTGAGGACGCTGGGTGGAGTTGGTTGGATCTGTGACTGTCGGGTTGCAGACGCTGTGTTTGTCCCGTCGTCACGGCAGCCGCCGGGTTATGGTGCGGGGGCGGATGATGTTGGCGCGCGGTTCGCCCCTCACTCCACGACCGCGCCCCCATCTTATAGTGGCTCAGGGCGCAGGTGAGAATAGTCAGCGTCACCAACACTGCTATCACAATTATGATTATCTGTATGCTGAAAACTGAAAATATACAGAAAAAAAAATTTAATTAATTAATTAATAAATTAATTACTTAATCAAATCAAATTAAAATTATCTAGAAAATGAATCACATGAATTACTGATTTTCGAACTTTGTTTTCCTTTTTTAAATTTAAAACGTGCATAGTTTATGTAAACCAACAATATAAATAATAAATAATAAACATCGAACCATTTCGAACTATACAAGAAAAAAAAATTTCTTTCTCTCTCTCCTTTTTTCTTTTCCCTTTAAGTATAAATAACTTAAGAAATAGCCATGTTTAAAAAGTGATTAAACATGTGCACGAGTCAGACAAGGTCTGTTACGTAAAGTGCAGACATACACACTCCTTCGACTGACTTACTAATCTCAAAAAGTTTCTTAAAGAAAAAATTCCTTGATAAAAGACTCACGTTAGTTTCATTAGGAACAAAAGTAATCATCACTACACCAATAAAAAAGGAAAAAAAAATTTATTATCAGAAATACCCTTCGCCTCCTCCTCCGCATCCTTCTCAACCAAACCCCTTCCAATTAATTTCGTTTCAATTTGAATATTGATCAATTCGTGTGAATAAGACTTTGGACACCTAGTAGCTTCTTTGATCGGTCCAAGGTTGAAAAGTCGAAATTTTTTCATTCGCTTTTTTTAAAAAGAAAAAAATAAAAAGAATTGGGGAAAAAAATACAAAAATAAAATTTTTAAAAAAGAATTAAAGAATTAAACTAGAAAAAAATAAATAAATTAAACTTTTTGTTTTATTTCAAACACTATAATTATCTCCTAACTTTAATTTCGACTTTTTTCCCTTAAGTAAAGTGGAAAAACGGAAAAAACCCTCATAAACTAAAAATAGTTGAAATAAAATGTTAAAAAAATTTTTTTTTAAAAACAAGTGTCGAACACGAATTAAAGTACATCCCTAGATCCATTTTTCCCACGAAATTCTAGGAATAAAACCCGGATAAATGTGGTAAAAAAATTAAATACGACAAGGTCAAATGAATCCCAACTGCGCCAAAAAGCAAACAAATTACAGCCACCATTTTTCATCGCTGGATTTCTCCATTCCTTTAAAATCTAAGAAATATTTAGATGCACTTTACCTGTTCGCCGCTATTTTTTCATGCTGATAAGGCATGGAAGCACAGCCACACGATAAATTCGTACACAGACTCCTCTCCTCTCCTAACCACACTCGAAAGGAGAACCAGACGAGCAGACAGACACCCGCCAGACCCAACTAACAAAAATCCGCTTTTGCGTCGACTTCCGTCCGTCTAGTTTATAACCACCCGTTTCAGACGTCGTTCATAGCCGACGCCGTTTTTCAGACACGATCCCAAACAAGTACCTTCTCATAACACCCATCAAGCACGGTTTCGCGTTTGAACTACAACTGGGTCGCCAGCTCCACGCTTGCTCGTAATGAGAAACTCAAGCAAGACTGTAGCCGCCATCATTGCGTGCCAGGAGTGATCGCTCAATCATTCAGCTAGCCAACTT
The DNA here is from genome assembly GCA_034695885.1 of Geophilus flavus. NCBI lineage: Eukaryota > Metazoa > Arthropoda > Chilopoda > Geophilomorpha > Geophilidae > Geophilus > Geophilus flavus. The sequence continues at coordinate 7,393 of JAQFZO010002913.1, read as the reverse complement.
AGGTCAGGTTGGATGCATATTCCACATCAATCCGTTTTTCATATCACTGCTGCTGCTTCCTACGATATTTTTATCCTGTTTTCGACAGTTAATTTTTTTACTAAGTAAAAACAAAACGTTTGGTGTTTATTTCCGTTTCTTTTTATTTCAAAAAAATATTTTTTTTTGGGATGAACTGAAGTTGGTCTAGTCGTAAATAGATGGCGCTTAGATTTATTAGGTCGAAATTACATTACGAGGAATAAGAAGAAAAAAATAAGGGTAGGGGGAAAAATACGAAGAAAAAATTCAGATTTAATTTTGAATAAGAAATCTTCTCATTACACTTTTCTCTCTCTCTCTCATTCTTTTTTTTTTTTACTCGCAATTTCTTATCGGTAATAGCTTTTTCCTTTTCAAATATTCTCCACTTTAATAGAATAAGCGAAAATGCTATTATAAATAACTAAGTGCAAGTTTTAAGGAAAAAATGAGACGAACAACGCCTGTCTGGCACTTGCAGACGTTACGCAACTTTTGATGACGTCAGAAACAATAAATCACCCACTGACAAACGAACTCCCGAGACAAAAATATGATTTCTACGGCTATATAATCAGATGAAGTCAGAGATTTCAGAGTTAACAAGCCAAGAATTAAAAAAAAGTGCGATAAAAAGTAGATTTCCCCATATGTACGCATCAAACCAAAATAAAAAAAAAATATAAAAAATAAATAAATATTGGAAATAAAAAGATAAAAGGGAAAAATTGATGGGTATTCAAAGAGTTTTAAATGTTTGGCAACAACAACGTCCTCTGCTGTCAATCCATCAAATTAAACCCATCACTATGAAAGCAGTACTCACAAACGATTTTAACTCTTTGAACCCGGATGGCAATAAACGATCCCTATTCCTAAACTACAATTTTAGAGTGAAATGAAACTTTGACGAGAGAAAGAGTGAGAGAAAGAAAAAAAAATCAAATTCTCTTTCCACATTCGGCCACTAGAGTCCGCTCGTACCAAAACCACGAACTGAACTGGTCTCGAAGCTCATGCTTGATTCAACTTTTCCCCCTCAAACTAAAACTGCTAATCTGGAATTCAATCCAAAACAAATACAATATGTACAAGAGATGTGACGATTTGCAATGGCGCCTCGAAAAGACAAGCAGAGCAAAGGGTTCATCAAAATTTAACTGGAAACGCATGGAATATACATGATTCTACTCTCGCAGTGCAGCGCTTCATTCGCTTTAAATATCTTAGTAGAATCTTAAAAAGTTTCCAAAAGAAAGGCAAGAAAGGAGAAAGGGGAAAAATAAGGCACACAAACACGTTAAATTTTCATAAGGGTAAAACCAAGGTAAAACACATCGATATTTTTGCCTTTACACTTCCTTGGAACACAATAAAAACAAAATAAATTGGAAAATAAATTGCATGCACTCCGTATAAATCACTCTCATAATCACGACGTTAAAGACAAACAATGAATGTGGCGTGTGATCAAAGGGCAAAGGTTGGCAACCTTCTAGAACACTTCGAATGTCTCGACAACACCGATGATGGATGAAGGATGTGATAAGACTCGTCATATCTGCATTCCTACCTGACCGAGGTAACAACCACCGACTCCTATTTATTGGCCACAATCTTTATATTTTTTTTTATTTTTATTTTTATTTTTATCCTTAATGTGTAATAGAGCCATGGCTTGGAACCGAGCTTCGGATTCGGGTGATGTCATTCGCCAGACTGCAGCTCCTGACGTCAGAGCAGACGGGAAAATGACAGCCGTTGCCTATTGGAATTCGATTGCACTTAAACACATCCCGAAATTCACACCCAAACTTGTTCAAAGCTCTTTCATGTATTAAACGAGTGAAGAAAACTCCCATCTCAAACTTCTTTTTCATCCCTGCCCACCCGAAAAATTTATTTTTCAACTTTTTTAAGTGCATTTACTGATAGATTCCCCTCCCCAAACATATTTTTTAATTCACACGCTCCCAAAATACAAAAAAAGAAAAAAAAAAGAAAAGTCGATTAAATTAAATAGCCAACACATAAAAAGTAGAGCAGCATCAAATTCCTTTTATTTTTTTCCTTCTTCTTATCTTTACTTAAAAGAAAACTCGAAAAAGCCACATAGACACACGACACATAAAATCCGAGACATGGCGAAAGACACTATATACATTTTTTTTTTCCTCTTTTCATTCGGCCCATTGCCTTTCGGGTCAATTTTATAGAAGTCAAAAGCAAATCGTCAAAGGCGCCCCGAGTGGTCAGGCCGACCGGAAGTGTCGCGCGCCAACCGGAAGGCAGCAGCCGACTGACTGTCTCGTTGAAAAGAATCACAGCAAAAAAAGCAAATAAAACCATCGAGAATCGACGGAAACGAAACGGGGGCCCAATGATTCGGGGGCAGGCGTCATCTAGGGGTATTTGCATGCAAACGCGACTCAATTCGGGCGCAAAATGATTGATTCTCCGTATTACAATAAACCAAATCCCATTACTATCCGTGCAACGACTGAAGCAAAATGAAACGAGACGAAACTAAGCTGAGAGAATAAAGGATTGAACAACAGGTGCGTCTCATCTCCCCACAAAATCACACGAGCATCTCATTGGACCAACTGCAAAGCCCAAAGACCTATAAATAGACGCAAACGACCTTGAAGCAACCACAGGGGCCTTGGAAAGAGCAGCTCACTCGACGACGAAAGAGATCGAATCTTAGTTTTAGGAGAATTTAAAAAAAAAAAAAAAAAAAAAATTCTATTAGAAATTTGGAGCATCTTCCAATTCAGCGATTCACGACTAACAATTCGAGTGATTGCTGGTTTACCATCGGTGCCAAATGTAATTAGTAAACTCGTCAATAGGGGCCTAAACGACCCGTCTGATTTTTCAATGCGAGTAAATGAAAAAGAAAAAAAAAATTTACGTTTCAATCGAGACTCACACGAGATTTAATTTGAAATTTTCGAGTATAGACGCAGACATAAATCGGGAAATAGAAAAAAGTAAGCTTTCCATATGAAACGAAAATTAAATCACAAGTTGGCTCTTATTAAAGGAGTGGTGCAATAAAAATCATTAATTTCGAGATTATTGCTTTAATCGAATCTTTTCAACTTGTATTTAATTATTCGGAGGGAAATTCGTTCCATCGGGGAATGCTAACTAACCCATTTCTCCCGATTGCTTTTGGAATTATTAATTGCAATTTTTGAGAGCCATTTTTGGCGGCGGCAATAGTGGAAATATGTCGATTTTCTCACGTTGTGCCATCGTCTAATGCATTTTTAGCCATTATTATTCATATTTTATGCCCGAAAACAATTCGCAACGAATGAGGGAGAATTATATGGTGTCACTCTGCAACGGGTTGGGTTTTTCTTGGAAATAATTAGAATTTCGTGACAATTTTTTGCATACGGGATCTAAAAATCCATGTCGAATGAATATTTGAACATGCAATTCACTCAAAAATCATTGCAACAACCCTTCCATGTCCGAATTTTTGCATTTATTAAACCAACCACGTAAATATTTAATGAAAGCGTAGAAAATAAACGAGCACACACACACACACCAAGTTTGCCATGGTCAAAAGCGTAATCAGGGAAGGAAGGGAAGCGGCATGACGGGGCATGGCACAATCCTCGGTGGAGTCACCGATGCCGTGGAGGAGAATCATCCGTCTGCTGATTATTATTGGAATCGGGGGTTGCGGCTAGTAATGGCGCTGACGGCCGCTAGAGGCAGATGGATTTAGGATAGGAGCGAAGACTTGTCAGATTTGTGCTGACTGGAGTTCCTCGAAATGCCTTGTGGGAACGATGAAGGCAGGTGCGAAGCAGAATTACAACTCCCTTTATTGAGTGGGCAGAGCCATCTCGAGGGACACTCAAAACCAAGGTAGAAACACCACTATGGCAACCATCTCCCTTTTATGCTGACGAGGCAGCGCTGTTCCAAACAACACCAGATGTCTTTTACTATCCATCGACTTAAAGGAGGGGGGAGAAAGAGAGAGAGAGAGAGATCGAAAGCGAAAGAGAGAGAAAAAGAAAAAAAATCTATCATAAAGTTCCAACAAAAATTCATTATTAAAAGCGTCGAGGTTTGCCTCTCGACTGATTCATAAACAAAAATAAACAAAACAAAAGAGGAGGAAAAGAGGCTGCGCGTCAAAAATCAGAGGAATTATTAGTCGATTTTTTCGGTCGATGCAAAAGGTCACTTAGTCGAGTTCATGTCCTCACGTATGGAAGAAAAATGCCACCATAAACTTGAAATACACGTTTCGAGCCAAGGTTACAATTAAAGTTGTGGTACTTGTTTAAAACTCTCTTCGAAAAACGCCGAGAGGGAATAAAGAGAGAGGAATTCATTCACCATTTCCAATTCCCAGCGTATACTAGTAAGCAAACTCGCAAGCCAAGAGTACTATATGCCAAATTACTCGATGCAACATCCGAGGAAGGAAGAGAAAGAGAGAGAGAGTAAAAGTAGTCGGTGTAAATATTTGCTCCCAACCCATCATCGATTCGACTTTGGCCAATCTGAAACGAGAATGAAAAGGGGAGAGAGCAGAGCAGAGCAGAAGCAAAAGGGGAAAAGGGCTACTATCACCCTCCCCCACACAAAGCGTGTTCATTGATTTCTCGCATCAAAGCCGCTACAATATGTTTGATAATGACCCTCACATCACATGACAAACTACGCCAAATTTGCAACAAGTTACACCAAATGAATTACAAACCAACTTGTGCTATAAGCTTCTTCCATCTATCTGTTGACTCAGCTGCAAGCTCATCAGACTTCTATTCAAAAAATGCGTGTATAGAAATTCCACATATGACTGTGACCGCCAGTGCGAGAGAATCTCTCATCAATGTATTTTTTACTCTTTTTTTACATACTGATGAGGAGAAAAGAATTGAATGAATGAATGAATGAATGAATGATTGAATGAATGAAAATCATCACTGTTTGCGTTTGACCTTTTCAGTCATCCTTAGGTTTTTAATAAAATGAGCTTCCAAACCATCGGTCGCGGTGAGTTGTTTATGTACGTGTACATAGTGTAAGACTCGATAGGCATAAATTTATTCTTGTTTAAAATATGCATCAGGTGGAGTCGGGCATTAATAATCTGTCTGACTTACCATGTAAAAGGCGACTATTTGAATAATTTACGTTTTCTATAAAGGTGTGTGCCATCTTAATCATCACCATTAACTCCCCCGTGCGATACACTATATGGCAAGTCTCGTAGAAAACTTTTTAATTTTGCATTAGGCTTAATTCTAATGGCGCCTTTCCAACAAAACTATAAATTTCCGTGTCACCAGCTAACTCGGCTCGTTCGGTCGGTCGGTAAGGATGGTACGACGGTATCATTTATAACCGTGACGTTTTACCGTATTTTTTTTTTTATACAAAAAAATTATGGGGGTGGGGGGGGAAAAAAATGTTGTTTTTCTCATTAAAATCAAAATTCATGAATTTTAAAGTGAAAAAAAAGGCAATTAATTATGGATGCACGAAACGATTTGTGAAGAAATGGAGAAAAATGGTTGCAATTAGACAAAAGATATACAAAACTTTTAATTAGTCGGAGCGGCTGATTCATTTCTGATTGAATCGCTTTTATAAAGCACCAACGGCATTAAGTGTGATTATAAAGTTTGCCACCATGATATTTCATTTCCCATTCTTCTTAGCAAGTAATGAAGACGGAACCAATACTCGAGCCAGTCGAGGCACTAATGAGTCCTGCGTGGTCGACTAATTAGCGACTGATTAGCTCAAAAGCTCCCTCCCGTTTCCAACGACAACAAACTACTTAGGCCAACATCAAAAGTCTCGCTGCCCCAATCTGACTAATAAATAAGACTAATCAACTGCCTCAAGAAACCGGGATCACTAACAACAACCTGCACAACAACAACACGCTATATATAAATTCCGACCGACGAGTCTCCTTTATCCCCATCGTCCACTTGCGCGCCTAACACCATTTAATTAACGCCATCTGGTGACGGCGCAAGGAGACACCCCGGATAAGCCTATTTCTCTTTTTTATCGCCTAACGATTAGAAGTGGGCGAACACAGAGAAAGGCAAAAAAAAAAAAAAAATGGTTGGAGTGGTGATGGTAGTGGTAGTGGTGGTGGTAGTGTGGTGTGTGTGGCGACGTCTTTCATCACTCAACAAGGAGAGGCCCTTCGCCGAAATTAATTAAGTTGAAATTGGAAGGAAAAAAGAGGGAGGGCAATTAATGACCGAAGACTCCTTTAACACCAATGTGTGAAAGAAAAGTCACGGGCCAACAGCTGCGCGCAAAATAAAAATTAAGAGGTCTCTTTTCCTTTCCACAGAAGGGGAAAATTGAAACTTCAGCTATCTTTTTTATTTTAAAAAAAAATAAAAAAATAAAAAAAAATTTAAAGACGAATTTTAAAGGGGGGAAAAAAACGTAAAAAAGAAAAAAAACAAATGGCTTACTTACAAGTCGATGTTTACTGACCCGTTATTTTTTTTCTTTGTAAAAAAAAAAAAAGAAAAAAAAAAAAGAAAACACGTGCAATATATTTTCTGAGAACAGACAACTTCCTCATCAAAGGGCATCACAAAAGACCAGCTCGAATAAAAGTCATTCAATGCAAAAACGGACCAAAAAGTTCATAGACATCATTGCTATGATAACAAACCGAGACAGATAATATAAATAATAATAATAATGAAAAAAAAATTCTGACACGTGTAATAAATGAAAAAATTCGGTTTATAAAACATTTATCTTCTGATCGATTTAATTTTATACCAACAGAGGGAGAAAAAAATTATCGCAAAGCTCCAGTAGCAACACCACAATATTTTCCTTCTCTCCAAGTATTGATTACTCGAACAAAACCAAATACTTTGCCTTTAAAATTCTGTAAAATGATCCCAAAAATTCTGCACTTGCTTATCTCGTTGTAGTGGTCATGGTGGAATTGGTGATGTCACACCAAGGATACCAGATAAGGCAAAGTATCATCATCATTACAATCAAAACGAATCCCTTAAAGACAAAATTTTTTTTTCGTTTATTTATTTAATTTTTTATTATTTTTTTTTAAAGAGAAAAAAAAATATTCAAAGGAAAAAAAAAGTGGTGGGAGTGAAAAGATTGAAATGAGACCATTAAAACCTCGACTTCAAGGATATGATCCACAAGGTCTTTGAACTTTATCCTTATGTCATCAATGATGCAAGCATAATTTCGACTACCGGAATTTAATTCGAAATAGATAACCTCACTTAACACAATTCCTAAAAAAAATATTTATAATAACTTAATACAAACTCCCTAAAAAAAAAAAAAAAAAAATAAAAAAAAATAAGAT
>JAQFZO010002912.1:0-10970 GCA_034695885.1 Geophilus flavus | reverse complement strand
AATTAAAAATTGGGGATAGAAAAAAAGTTATTTCATGGAAAGAAGCAGGTATGGGAAAATTCAGGGTTTTTTTGGGGGGAAAGCAGGGAATTTGGGGGTCGTATAATTTATCCCCTGTAAATACTATAAAACCATTTATCAGTTTCTCACCCCTTTGATACGTCGAAATTTGGGGGGTATGGGGGTGGGTTAGTTGAAAATGTGCCCCGAAAGATGTTGTATGGGATCTCGACGTGGGGTTGGCAATTACCTGCCCACCCAGGTGAATAGGGGGAGGTGTGTTAGTGGCGCCAGGCAGACGCCAGGTAAGCTGGAGTCTTTTCAACACCCTGTCCCATCATGTGCCCGCCCTTTTAACTCATTTACCCACCCCCTTTTTGCACAAAGGATCAATATTTTTGTAGTTATTTACATCGGGGATGAAGGGATGAGTTATTAGGGATTTGGTGTTTTTGGGGATTTTGGTGGTGTTGGCTCCTGACTGAGTTTCTCTGCTGAGCTTTGATTATTAATGGGGTGGAGAGGGATGGGAAGGAGGAAGAATGTGTTGGGTTTGAGGGAATTTTTTTTTTTTTTATACTCAGGGTTACTAGTGATTGTGTGGTGAGATGTGACGTCAGTTTAGTCATGGAATGCCAGGGACTACAGGTTGATTTGATTGAATCTCGTTGTAAAGAATTTTTTAATTTGGAAGGTTGGATGCTGTAAAATTGTTTTGTACACTTGTGCTGAAAATTGTTTGTGCAATGTCCAATTTGCACAAATTTTATGCAGATATTCTGCACTGTTTATGCATACTGCAACCTGCACGTGTTAGAAATTCATCCTGTATTTTCTATTCTGTACTAACTATAGGGAATACAACTGTCCAAATTAAAATTATTCTGCAGAATTATGCAGAAAATTGTGTGCGCAACGTCCATTCTGCACAAATTTTCTGCAGAATCCATAATGCGTACTCCTATATGTCGATTTTCTGCACTGTTTGTGCATACAGTAACATGCATGCGATTAAAATTCATCCTAAATTTTTCATTCTTTACAAACAGTGCAGTGGTCTGCACACAGCAAATGTAAAATAATGTACAGGGTACTGTATTGCACTGTAAAAACCTCTATGTAATGACCTCAAGATTGAATGTGATAATGTATACTGTATGCATATTGATTTATAAATAAGAAATAATTCATTTGCACATTCCTTTATTATTATTAACAATAACAGAGTCCCTTTGAATTCGTTATAATGAGGTTCCACTTGCATACTGTACTTTCACTCATGGTATACCATTTTTTTTCGGGATGACCCTCTTTCGTTATTTTTTTAAAAATTATACACAGTTACTAGTAGATTGTCCAATAATGCAGGGTTAAGTTCCCCCTCAACACTATACTTGTCCTGTTCATTCAACGATGCAAAATCGTTTTCTACATCACGAGGACCAATTTTCGTGGTGACTGATGGAAATTTATCGCCCTTGAAAATGATATTTATACAAATAAATGTCATTAAACAATCATTTTAGGTTAAAAAAAATTGGAGATTTCTAATATTTACATACTGGAGAAACTTTCCAAATGTCCTTATATATATTAAAAAATTGTAAATTTTTATAGTTTAGATTCATAAATTAAAAAATAAATTATATGGGCATGTAGAGGTAATTCGAGGCTACAAACTGATATATAAATTTTTACTTTAAACATTTCTAATTGTGGAGAAAAATGCCTTTGAAAAAATCCGACCCAACCATATGGATGCAATCAGAAAATTTTGTAACAAATGACGTCATTTATGGATATTTCACACGTTGTGGTCGAGTGTTAAGAAACCGATTGCTCATGAGGAAATGTCAGAACTAATAATAAAATTTCGAAACTGATTTTTACGAAAGAATTTATACAAGTGGATTTGCTTCGAAAGGTTTACGGTTGTTGAATGAAACCATTGCACCGAGTTTTAAATTTAATTTTAAGGACAAAATGAAGGATTTGGGTTTATTATCTTTTAATTAGTTTAATTACTTGTCCACTATGATAAATTTGCGGTTTCGAGATAAGGTTGGGTGATTTTTTTTATCAAGCGTAAATGACCATAGAAGTGTGAAAATACCATTTATGTTTTTTTTTAAGTTAGGCTAGTGTGCAGTTGAAACACCTGACTTGCTAATTTATTCCCCTTTTTATTAAAAAAATTTTTCAACATGGTGCTTCAATTAAAAACAACTTGATTTTATTCATAACGACCGCAAATGACGTCATTTTATACTGTTATTACACTAATTTCAGATAATTTCATCAAAAATGAAAAAAGTTATAATTTTGAGTAAAAATCAGTCATAATAATGATTCAAGGCTCTGTTTATGTATTTTTTAAGGTTTAAACAATGAGTTTTTAAGTTTAAACAATTATTACAGTCATAACAATGTTTTAAGGCAATGATTTGTTTAAAGTTTTGAAATAATTTATTGTTAAATGTTGAAAAATTTGTTCAAATGTTTAACAAGTGTTTTTGATTAACATTGTTGTAGTAGTGACTGATTGTTGATTTCATCCTGAAAACAAGTTGTAATTGTTGTGGCAGTGATTGTTGGTATATTGCATTTTTAGTTGAAAACATTGTTTACATATTGTTTAAACATAAAAATATTGAAAAAATGTTTTCAACTAAAAATGCAATATGGTATACCAACAATAACTGCCACAACAATACAACTTGTTTTCAGAATAAAACCAACAATCACTGTCACAACAATTAAAACTTGTTTTCAGGATGACATCATGCAACAATCAAACTATTACAACAATGTTAAACATTTGAACAACATTTTTCAACATTCAACAATAAATTTTTTCTAACTACATTGTTAAAAAACGCGAAAACCCACAACTTCAACACATGACATCACCAATTTCATTTACTTCCTTTATATTTAACACGAAATGACTCGTTTTAACATATTTACTCAACCAAAGGAACGATCAAACACAGGTGAGAAAGGAATTTCTGTTGACTGTGATTTTTTTCCCTCTACACCTGTGATAAAAGGTGTAGGAGTGCAGGTGCAGGCACAGAGAGAGAGAGAGACACGTGTTGAGTAAATGGCTTTATATCGAGGTCCGGTTTTGTTGCTGTAAGGGGGGATTTGCTGGCGCCGGCGCCAGCAAGTCTGGAGCACACCTGGGCGCCGTGACATCACGCGGGCGCCTATGGCAAGCCTTTGGTGGCTGCACACCTGTGTTGGCTGCCAGCTAAAGGCCCCTGTATGATGTCACACGGCCCAGAACAAAAACACGCTGCCGCCATCGTGTCTGCATCACACCTGGGCTGTCGAGTTCCGTGAGAATTTTGCGCCTGACCCTGTCCCGGCCATACAAAGCGAGGGACTGAGAGGAGGTGGGGGAGGATCAGGGCGTGACCGGAACGCCTTCGCTCACACTCGACAACAATCTGCATGGAATTCCATTAACAATTTCATCACCCATTCATTAGGGTTGATAATGTTTTAATTTTTAATTTTTTTATTTTTGCACCTTTTTATTAAATAATGGCTATATATGGTTTTGTTGCAGAGGGTTTGATTGTTGGAGTGGTGTGTTATGGACGATGTTACATTTTTAGGCCAATTGTTTAAGATTTTTGCACCTTTTTTTTTAAATAATGGCTATGTATGAAATTGTTGTAGAGGGTTTGATTGTTGGAGTGATCTGTTGTGGACATTGTTTCATTTTCAGGCCAATTGTTTTAGTCTGTGGTGACATTAACAAAAAATGTGAAAACTTTTTTATTGTTGATTTGGTCTGTTGTGACCATTGTTTCTCAAGCCAATTGTGACACTGTGATGACTTATCAATGGGGAGGTTGACTGAGTGTAATTGTAATGGTTACTCTTTTTCTTATGGTACTAAGAGAGATAATTATGAAAAATACCTAAAAGATTTGCATGTGGGTAATTCACACCTCTTTAGTCAATTTTTACAGAGTTGACACCAGGGTTAACACCTTTTTTTGGTTTGCCCTAAAAATGGAGTTCATGTAAGGTGATACATCTTCCCCTTCTATACTCCCCTAAAAGGTAATAGAGAGGTGTTAAGAGGTGTAATTATATATATTCCAGAAATGCCTTCAAGATGTTCATATAAACTTTTTTACTCTTATTTTTTATACTTTGTTAGTGTAGTAAAGTTATTCATTGAATTTTTAATTCAGTTTCCTATTTTAATTAGTAAGCTGATACCTAGTTAGAGTAGATGATGGAAACAATTCAATTCAATTGTATTAGTATCTTGGGCAAAAATTAGCTGCAAACTCTTACTTATGAAGTGACAATTTTTTTTACCAAGATTGTACACAGTGTTATACTAATATCATTTGACATCTGTCAGCAATGTCTACTTTAGAAATCAAGACTGTCATTTTATTGTTAGATAAATTGGATTTTATAAAATCTCATGATACTAACAACCCACCAAAATTCACCCCACAACAACCCCATAGAAATGGAGATAACAATCAAACATCCCCTCCATCCAACCCCAACAATCCATCTTTACCTTTCCTTTGTATATTGTAAGGAAATCAACTGCCTAAATCCATTATTTATCAATTCTTTAACATTTATAAATAAAATCTTCTTTGTATACAGAAAAAAATATTCCCACAAAACCAAAAATAATAAAACACAACAATTGAATTACTATACCTTATAACAAAAGAAAACAAACAAACATCAGTATCTTTATTCATCACAGAAATGTAGAAGTAAAATTGCTAAAATTGTTCAACATGTAAACCAACTGTTAACTTGTCTCACAGCAATTAAAAATGCAATGGAATGTTGCATTGCATTGCTCTTTCTATTACATCATTTACTTACACTACCTAGTTTACTTTAAACTGTGTAAACACAATATGGTTGTAAATATATATATAATCTCATCTGTCGTGTTGTCATAGCTGTCTACTATTTGATGACATATCTAGAATAAACTATACACACCGAATTCTTAAACACTGCAATCACAACTATTATATAGATATCATTCTCTTTTTACCGCTCTGTTTGCTTTGATTGTCACGTGATGCCCTTATCGAGATCACGTGTATACCGGTATCTCGGGTTATCTTGTGAGAAAGGGCAATTTCAGAAAAATCCAACAATGATGCATGGCAGGAAAGGTTAACAAGTGCAGATTAAACAATTGCCAGTCGACTCGAGGGAGCCGGTTGTTTGTTGGGACTTGGGATGATAGAAAACTTGTAAACAATGGTGAAACTTGAGGAACAACAATTCACCAGTATTGTTGCACAAAAATTGTTAGCAATTACTATGAAAAATACAATAGCGACGACAAATTTTATGTCAGACATGCAGCAATTAGAAAGTTGCAGAACTCCCAAAGTTACTCTAGAAATCATTGTTTGTCCAATTTCAATTTTCAAACAATAATTCCGAAAACACGAGTGGTATGATGAAATTATTTATTTCCAAAAATCGGAAATGAAAAGTGCATTGTTGCATGTGTCGTGAACTGTTTGTTATAAAGTTCTTGGATTTGCGAATTATAGAAAATAAACATTATACTTATAGTGAAGCCATGACAACTAAACGAGACATAGCAACTCAGCATTAAATACAAACAAAAACTATATAATAAACAAATTAATAAACATATTTGAGTGACTTCACACATGTCTGACATAAAATTTGTTGACGCTATTGTTTTGGCATGCATGCTTTGCTATAGGCTATAGTCTGCTTGATTTTTGCATAGTAGACACAGTTTTCGAGAAAATTGACTAATTTGTCTTAAAGTAAACACCCTGTATGTTCCTTTGGTATTTTTCTAATTAGACTTCGTTTTAAGGGGGTTTTTAATTAGTTGGTTCGTTATAGTGAATTTTTTTTTTTTTACATTTGGTCTTTGGCAGTTTAATGGTTCGTTTTAATGAGGATTTCGTTGTATCGAGGTGTTGGCGTGTATACAGTATACTTATAAATTCCATGTTAATTATACGTTTACTCGAACCTTTTATCTCAATGAGGGGTTTCACACTGTGTTGGATTCTAAATGAGTTGATTTTACTCATGAGCAAGTTGTATTTGTGCACAGCAGTGTGCAGTGGATTATGGAGGATAGAGATGAAAAAAATTTAATTTATGATGTTTTGTAGAAATGCACAAAAAATACGAATTGTTTCAAGGATTTTCTTCTGCAAGCAAAAAAAAACTTTTTAGTTTGTACAAAAAAATAGTCAGCAGTTTGAACCAATGCCATGATTGTTTCAAAACAATGAAACGGTGCAAAGGAGCTGATTATAGGCTGTCAACAAACTCTGATTGTTGCAACACTGATGAAATGAAACAATATAATTTCATCAAAATTGTTGTCATGAACAATATAATCTCTCTGAAATTGTTGTCATGAGCAACAATATAATTTCTTCAGTAGTGTTGTCATGAACAACAATATAATTTCTTCAAAATTGTTGTCAAGAGCAACAATATAATTTCTCCAAATTGTTGTCAGAACAATGTGGAGTAATTTCTGTAAAATTGCTATTAAAAAACAACAATTTTCCACACCATTGTTGCCACATTTACAACAATGTGATGTGTAACATGGTCGCACTATTCAACAATATAATTTTTTCAAAATTGTTGTCAAGAGCAACAATATAATTTTTTCAAAATTGTTGTCAAGAGCAACAATATAATTTTTCCAAAATTGTTCTCAGAACAACAAAGTGGAGTAATTCCTCTAAAATTGCTATAAAAACAACAATTTCAATAACATTGTTGCCACATCTTAACAATGGGATTTGCAACATTGTTAGCACTATTCAACAATATAATTTCATCAAAAAATGATTCCATTGAAAAACAATGCAATTTCCACAGAAACAACAATTTCATAGATTGTTCCAACATTGTTACCACCTAACAAAAAGATTCACTAAAATTCCAATTCCAACATAATTCAATAATAATTTATTCAAAAAATCCCCATCAACAAAAAATAAACCTTTAAAAAAAAACAATATGCCAAAACCACATCAATCAACCAACCAATCAATCAATCAATCAATCAAAACTCATCATTCCTACACAACCATCATCATACCCCATCACCCACACAAACCCCACCATTAGGACATGGTCGTCACCACAGATCGAAACCCGATGACAAGTAGGAAATTAAAGACCAACTCCCTCATCAACCATCAAACAAACGAGCGAAATCAAACGACGTGAAAATGAAATAAACACACACACGACGTGACTGGAAACTAAGCAATAGGTCAATTAGGGAGTGGCCAGCACTGGTGGGATGGAGATGGAGCAAAGGGCCCCACAAAAGAGGTCATTTTCACATGCCACCTCAACACAGGTGCCATGACTCCAACCGCGTTCCAAGCCGACGCCAGTCTGTCTGCCACACACCTGTGCGCCTAACCTCGTCCTCATCCCAAGCGCCGCGTCTTAGCTTTGGCTCTCAACAGGCCTCGAGGCTATGCACTTGCGCATGCGCACACACCCCCGATCCCAGCAGCAAAACTCCTGTCGCCAGTCTGTCGCGTGCGCACCTGCAACCCAGCGAATTCCAACTCCCCGCTGAGTTACATCAATATCCGTGACGTCAGTAGCTAATAGCCCATTTGCAGGTGTCACCAAGCCCCTTTTTCCCCTGACCAGTGACCACTACCACGCTCAATTTATTTCCACCCACAGAAACAACAAAAACACTTGTTAAGTCGATTAAAATTCGATTTTTTCCTATTTTTTTTAAAAATAAACTATATGGTTCGCGTTTTTGACATCATGCGGCTTGGTCTGGTGGAAGGTTGTTTATGTGCACGAATTAAAGCGGAAGTGCTTTTATTATATATATAAGTTTTATTTCTCATTTTTTTCTGCATCATTTTGGCATTCATGTTGTTTTTATGTATGTAAGTGGTTTTACAGTTACTGAAGTTGTCCACCTTGTGGTAGGATTTATTGCGTAATGCTAATGGTTTTTTTCATTTAGGAAAAAAAACATGGGGAATTTATATGGTAATTCTCAAGATTTTGAAACTGTATGCTTGATAAGGCGATGCCGGTACATATACCTGTATGGAATTGTATTGTACCATTCCCATAAATCTCTATATGGGCTACAGCAACAGTTTTCCATCCAGTTGAAAAGCACTTATGCGAAACGGATCCTCCTCACGAGGACCGATGTTTCGTATGTGACAGTATACGGTATATCCCGATAAGGAATTGCACCATTCCCATAAATCGCTGTACTCCCGAGTCACGAACACATCATTTGGGATCATTCTCAGCACGTTAGCGATGGCAATCGCTTTCTATTCCAGTTGAAAAGCACTTATGCGAAACGGATTCTCCTTGCGGGAACCTATGTTAGATATAAGGGAGTTTGCGCAAGGCCTACTTATAGCAACTTATAAACTTATACTTATAACTTATAACTTATAGACCATGTGAATCAGTTACCATAAGTTATAAGTCATAAGTATAAGTTTATAAGTTTCTATAAGTAGGCGTTGCGCAAACTCCCTATTGTAACCAAATCAGTGTTTCTGGTAAAACTGTCAATCCATCAGCTCCCAAAATTTTATTCTGCATTACATATGAGCAGGGATTTCCCATGGGATCTTTAAAACTAGTGATCCAGTGAATTATACAATTATACAACTCAATATATATATCAGGGTTTTTGCAGTCCATTGATTCCCATTCTAGCTGTGATATAAGGTCATTTCAGTAACTAAATCATAGTTTTCCTGTCTGATTATTAGAGTACAGTAAACCTAAACTCAAGTTTCAGCTACTAAATGATCAAATTAAATCTCCATCATTAAATTTCATCACTAAATAGCACTAAAATGGCTACTATGTTTTGACCAGCTCAATCTCCATGCTTGTCCATGCTTATCCAACTATAATATTTAACTAATTCAAATAAAAACATCAAAAATATTAATCACAAACATTAAAAAAAAAATAAGTCACTGAAAATTATATTCCCTTCATCCTTAACTTATCCTCCCACTTGACATTTGAACACAAATCCAAAAGATAAAAAAAAAAGATTCACATCTAAAAAGGTCGAATCGTGTAGTTAAGGAGTTTCAACGACGCACCACTTCCGCATTACGATTCGTACATCAACTGCGAGAGGCCTGTTAAGTTAACAGACTTTGACAAATTCATCACCAGATGGAGTAAAACAAGATCCCCTAATCACGTACTAATAAAATGATTAAAACCAGGCTGTCAAAACTTTTCCATTTGGACCCCAGATGGCACTGGCAGTGCGACAGTTACCCGGCAACCGATTCTCGGGCTCTCGAGTGGTGAACTTGGTGGGCGGCAAAGCGTAAAGAGAACCAAGTGGCCCATCTGGTCCTATTAAAACCTTGTCAAAATACAGAGTGAGAGGAAAACGCAGCTGTGGACAAACTTATTCACCAGCTGCAACATCTCTTTTCAACATTCTTTTCACTATTTACATTCATTAATTAACTCGCCGCCATGATTAAATAAAACATTTCATCCCTCACTTCAACTTTTCCCGCATTTTCAACGCCATTTTTATGATTTATTCGTAGATTTACTCGATTTATGTGTGAAAAAGATTTTAAAAGATCTTTTTTTCATGTTTTGGATGTTTATTTGGTGTTGAGGGATCCATTTTCTTTGCTTTTCTAAGCAGAAGTGATGACGGGCGAGTCTGGCGGGCGCCCGGTGCTTCGGGGTTTAATTGTTGCGAACGGAGTCGGTCGGCCGCTATCGGGCGCGACTGGTGGGTCGAGGCAAGGGCGGGAGTCGTCGGGGCAGACGGGCAGCTGGGCGCGCGACTTACTGGCTCCTCTGCCGCCTCAACGGACCCCATTCAACGGGTTTCTTGTTGCGGATCTTCAACTAGGCCCACCCAGAAATCAATGACTAAATACATGTGCGTGGGGGTCCAACCCTATTCGACTTGTTGGCTGTGAATTGTGGCCAAATGGCCCAATGTGTCAAAATGAAATTTATCATTTTATACAGATTTTAACTTTTTGTTTTTTTTTTTTAAATTAAAGTAAATCAAAAGGAATTTTCAGTGTTTTTTGGCGTAATAAAAGAGATTTCTTGTGTTTACAAGTTCTTTTTTATTTTTAAAAAAAAATGTAAATTTCTTATTAACTTACCTTTTATGCTGATTTGGTTTTTATTATGCGAGTGGCGCCATCTCGTGACAAAATTGATCAACTGTTGGCGAGTGATTTTCGTGTTAGAGCTGAAAATGAATGGATTTATGATTTTAGATTTTATGTATACAATTTTACGGTTTCTTTAAATCTAAGTACCTGCAATTTAACTTGTAAATGTGGGCGTTTGAATTGTACTTTTGTAACATTTTCGGTGACAGACAGATGTTAACTCGAATATTCAAATATTTTCCGGTTTTTGTTTTGTTTTGTCATTTGCATAGTTCATTAATACGTGCGAGTTGAGTAATTTATGAAGGTGATTTGAGGGTGCAAATTGCTATTGTAGTTATGTGCATTTTGAAAATAAATTTATCTCACACGAATTCCACGTTTCGGACATCCAAACCGATGACAATGGCCAAGAAATGTGTAAACAAATCAAGCCATGCTAAAACGCACACTGGCGACACCTATGGATGAATTTCGTCAAAAAATTTTAAAACTTTAAAAAATATCCCATTCTTTAGTATGAGTAATAAATGAAATAAAATATTTTATTTCCTGCTTTACCATCACTTGCTAAGTTAATTCTTAAAATTATACAGATTTTCTCCCGTTTTATCCTTAATTTGCGCCATCTGGCGTCAATTATTGTAACACGTCGAAAAGTCCTCACGTGTGATCTGATTCTACTGAGATGCATGCATCAAAATTGATCATATTTAGTCAATAAATAGTTTGAATTTGTAAATATGCATAATC
>JAQFZO010002911.1:0-10971 GCA_034695885.1 Geophilus flavus | reverse complement strand
AGTCACAGCCAAATGAAGGAGACTTTTACCATATTAAATTATACAGTTAGACCAAAGATTATAAAAATGTAGGAAGACATTGGTGGAAATAGCAAACAAAACCCATGTGGTAAAAGCGGGTAGAAATCACACAGTGGGATGTAAATGTTCGAGTGCTCGCTATTGGACTTGGGCCCATGCATTAAATCATGCATGGTCAACTGCGTCCAAATTTGGTTGTAATTTCATCCCCTTCCCACTCCTCTCCTCTCGCTGACCAACCGCCACTGCAGTGGACACCAAATACATCATCCCATTCGCATTCTCCTCAACTGAGGACACACTCTCCTCCATTCTCCTTCACCATCAAACCAACCGACAACTTTCTTTTGTGTCTCTTCACCCGCTCAATCCCATTCCCACCATTATTTCCGACACTAATTTCAATTAAGGCTCCGATTCCACCACCAACACCGCCACCGCCATCGCCAGCAAACTTTCTCCTCCTAAATGTGCATAAATACATAAAGAAACCCTCGTAGGACAAAAGATTTCCAACAAACCAGTTTGGGCAGCAGCACAAACCAACCCTTTATTGACCAAAATCAACTCGACCACTGAACCAATTCATCAATCATCTCCACGCAGGAATGTCAACCACACAGACAAACCTTGCAACACTGTCTGCTTCCATAATTTACAGGTGTGTTCTTGCCATTTAGGTTACCTAATTAAACTCCTTT
The DNA here is from genome assembly GCA_034695885.1 of Geophilus flavus. Classification (NCBI taxonomy): domain Eukaryota; kingdom Metazoa; phylum Arthropoda; class Chilopoda; order Geophilomorpha; family Geophilidae; genus Geophilus; species Geophilus flavus. The sequence goes on along the minus strand of JAQFZO010002911.1, from coordinate 10,249 downwards.
CTCTACAAACCACCTCTCGAGACACCCTAAAAAAGGAAATCTTTTTTTTTCTCTTTTACTCTTCACACCAAAACATGGATCTTCTAATGAATTTTAACCAGTGGCAAATACGAATGTCTAAATAAAAAGATCCTTCGGCTTCTGCGCTTTGTGTTTATATATGTGTACATGACTGGCAGAAACGCAAATAATATTTCTGAATAATTATTACTAGGGGGACGATAGTTATTTAAATAAATATTTTTGTTTTTGCCATATAACACTGAAATAAGTTAGAGAAAGTCAAAAGTCCTCCGCAGTTCCTATTATATGGCTTTTATTTTATATGTAAATAAACATTTTGGACGTTAGTAAATATTTGGCCTTTTTGTTCATAAACAAATATTTCAGGGTTTCTGGACATCCAATATCTAATTTTAACTAAATTTCCAGGAATAAAAGTAGTGATCGATGGAAATACATGTGCAAGATCAAAAATGAATAATCAGACGAATTAAACCTAGCAAAAGTTGCATCGTTCACTTTTGCCCCAATAACATCCTGCGACTCAGAACGTAGTTTTTCACAGCATATATCTTTACTAACTTGTAAAGTCTAATAGGACTGGTATTACTTGTTAAACTTAAAGCCATCGTTATCAAATTATTGAAAATTGGGTGACAAATTAAAAAAATATAAATAAATATTTCACTGTTTTTTCTTAAATATTTAAAATATCCTTATTATTTTTAGTAAATAATTATCCACTCCCTAATTATTACACTTGAAAGATATCTTTTTTTGTCGGTAGAGATTTTCATTTAAAAAAAAAAAACTTTTTAACCCCGTTTGGGCTCCCGAACATCGTCAGGAGCCCTAAGCACAGCTTAAGCACGATCGATAGTAGTTACGTCGCCGATTTTAGCATCCATTATAAGAAATCTTCTTGATAAAACCTTCTCCCAAATTTTTTTAATTTTTTTTTTTATAAATATAAAATTTAAAACCAAAAAAAAAAAAAAAACATCAAAAACAAAATCGAAAAAACAGTTGCTAAAAAATTATGGACCATAACTCAACCCTGCTGTGAAAATTACTAAGCACCTGACGTTCACTTCTTCCCGTCACTGTCCAGACGTTAACCTGATTAAAAATTCAGATAAAAATTCAACCTTGGCTTTTTACCAACCCCATCCTTACTTTTCCATTTTTTTTCTTTATTACAATCATTTTTTTTTTCTTTCCTTCTTTCAGTCTGTACCTTTTTTTCCCCTTTTCTTTAGGAAACCCATACCAAAAGAACAACAAAGTTGGCATGGAACTAGATTTCGTGAAATGGATTAGTATAATTATGTATCAAAATTGACTTGCTCTGACCTAAATATCCTGCCCTTCACGTAAAACAGGAAAAAAAAAAAACACGCATATGCAAAAAAGCATAAACATTATGCTTTTACGCGATTCACATATAGAAATCATAGCGAAAATGTTAAAAAAAAAATATATATGTACTTACCTCTGCTGATTCTAAGTCTTTGTTGTACGATTTCGGAGGAAAACGCATTGCCTGAATAAAAAAAAATAAAAAAAGGATGAAATAAATAAAAATAAAAATAATAAAAACCGCCTGCCATTCAATAAATATCAGAAAACACGAGTTCCGCATTTTTCGTTCGTGATCGTGTTAAATTATGCACACCCTGTAAAATGCGAACAATAAAAATCCGCCACTAATATTATTGATTTTCCTCACAATTGAACCTATTTCCAATTCAGTCACTACGCTTTTACATGCGCATTCCAACTCGTGGTTGTAATAACAAAAATAAGGAAATAGAAGAGTGGAAAAAAAATTGGAAAACTCGCATTAATAACTCACCCACATCTGTTTCGTTGGGATTTTACCCAAAATAACTCCAATAAATAAAAACAAATCAAGAGTTAAATTTAAAAGCAACGTTTAAATCGAGAAGCCAGCTTATGCTGCCTCGTTCATTCACTCTGCATTCTCAAAGTGACCCCTCCATCGAGTCAAGAGTGACCACTTTTTCCTGCCTTTGAATACAACACTTATTGAATTACTCATTTGAAATTCAAATTCTCTAACTGGTGCGATGCAGTGCGGCTGTTTCGGCGTGCAGATACTTACTTTTACTGAATGACTGATTCCGGTTGTGATCACGTTGTGATGCAAACGAAGGATCAAAGTGAACGTATGATCGCCTTGAAATTGGTTGCCGTAAGTTTCCAATACGTCACTGAATGGTTTTATTTCGCCAACTCTTACAGCTGTTTTAAAAAAGAAAGACATTTATTAATACGTAATTTTCCAAAAAAAATTCAATTTTTTAAAAAATGTTTTTTTTACCTTGAGTAAGTTGAAAATAGGGTTGAAGAGCACGGCGTAAAGTTGGTTGTCGGAAAAGAGATTTCTCAGGAATGTCGCCCAAAAGCAGCTCAACGGTTATAGCAAGTTTGTGGACCTGTTTAATTCAAAATTAATTGATTTTATATTAATAAAAATCTTCATTTTTGCTAAGATCTTACAGTTTGTATAAATCCAACGGCTGTGAGTTGAGGAGCTTTACGTATAGCTTGCAGTAAATTTTTGTGGGCCTCTGAATACTCGAGTTGAGTTGCTTTAATTCGGCCCAAATAGTACAAAAATCTGGCCCATTCGTTATTCGAGGCAGTTTCAGGGAAAATGGACTTCGATACAAGTTTGTCAGCTTGATCGGCGTGCAAGTAGTTTCGAAGCAAACAATTCAGAATAACAGCTTGCCATTCAAATTTATTGCACAGAGTTGCAGTTCGTAATTGACTGTGCAAAAAACTATACAAAAAAAAAATTAATTAAAAATAACAAATTGACAAATATTAACAACAAAAATTTACCTTAGAATTTTGGCTAACTGATGAACCTGTTCGTAACTCCTCGAGTAATAAAAATAGCACTTGGCGGCAAATAAGTCTAAAGTTCTGCGGTTGTAATTTTGCAATTTCACTATCAACGCATCCGAACACTTCACAGACTAAAAAAATATGTAAAAAATTATATTTACTTTATTTTTTATATTTACAATTATTTTATCAATCAATACCATTGCTTCTTTTCCTTGATCTAAAAGATGCAATAAAACCAAAAGGTGAATGTAAACATCAATTTCAGGCAAGAGAGGTGCTGAAGCAGTTTTTCCACTTCGAATTCGAAACGATGATGTAGAACTATCCGTGTCCATTGGCTGTCAAACGAGAAAAATCGATGTTACGTTACACATTTTCGATTTTAATACGAAATTATCGACTCACCTCATCGATGAATGCAACCAATGCATCTCTGTCTCTCACGGAATGAGTATAAAACACAAAAATAATTTTTCTCAATACGATGCTATTGAGTTTCTTTCTAGTTGACACTAAAGGTCGTACAACTCCTAACTTGGTGATGACTGCTTTCTCTATGTGTCGAGCATATTCTTTAACATCTGTATGAAATAGCAATCAAATATGTTTAGCGCGTGATTTGACATAATTGACACGACTCCATATAATGAATTAGAAATTTTACGCCTATTTTTAATATCACTCACCTTCCACTGTAAACAGATCGAGATCGGTATTATGATTGTCTTCATCGCCTACAGGACTATCAGCAGTCTTGTCGACTTCCATAGGAGTTTGTTCAGCCACCATTCCGATTTTTAAATTGAGAAGTACCGAAAATAATAAGTGAAGACTGAAGAGAACTGATGAGTGTGCGATTTCGCTTTCGGCCCGAATGTACTGTCACTACTCACACAGCGGTGAATCTTAGAAGCTCCAAGTTTCGGATTTAATCTGTATTTAATATAATAAATACAAAACACCTAAAATTTATAATTTACCATTAAATTTTTTTTAGGTAGTAATTTACTTTATAAATACGATTTAATATTCTAAAATTAAAAAACGACCAATCACGTCACAGCTTAAGTCAGGGCCGCATTTTTATTACTTGGTACGAAAAGAAACATGGCTGACCGTGGAGGATTTTTCACGAAAACTGCTCAGAAACGTGCAGGAAGGGCAAAAGAAAAGGTAATTTCCCACAATCGAATGACTGTATGAATGCATAGAATAATTGTCTACTGCCAAAGCGCCATAAATTTTTAATTGGCCGAAATGTGTGGGCCGAAATTTCAATAAAGGGCGCGAAAATTAAATTACCAAATCAGGTCATTGCATCTAATGTTCTTAAATCAATAAAACTATTTTTAATTCATACATATTTCATTACAAATGCATTACCAGATTTGAAAAACAACAACAAACAACCCTGTTTTACATTTTACATTTTCCGCCTTATTATCATGAATAAAACATTCGCCAGAAAAATTTATGTTCAGAGCCACTCATCTCGGTTAACATTCAATTTTACAAAGTAACTAACATTCGGGCGGTAAATAGAAAAGAAAAAAAAAAAGAAGAAAGATTCCGAGACTGTCTATAAATAGTATATGTTGTCTGCAGGAGATTTTTCAGTCTAATCAATTACATTGATAAAATTTCGTAGTTAATGTAAACAGCTGTTGCTCACATGAAGCCATTCATTCCGCTCATTTATGGCGATAAGCAAAAGTTGAAGTGAGCATGTATAAGTGGGAGCATTTAGGATTTGCATCACTTATAAGGAAAATTGGGTCACGGGATTTAAATATCCCTTGTCGGAGGTACCTGGCAAGAAACCAAAAACTTAAAAAGTTAACCATGCGTCACGTGATCTGATTAAAACTTTATTTTTTCTTGTTGTTACAGATTCTGCAATCGTTAGGAAAAAGTGATAAAACCACCGATGAGATATTCGACGAGTACGTTAATAATTTCAAGAAACAAGAGGTGAGTTTTTTTAATGAAATTTAAAAACAAAACTGATTACGTAATGTTGTTTTTCTGTCAATAGGCTAATGCAAATAAACTTCATAAAGAAATCAAGAATTATGTATCCTGTGTCCGAGGGTTTTTTTTTTTTTTTTATCTTATACAGGAAATCTTGAGAATAAATTAATATTGATGTTAAAAATAACAATTATCTTTAATACAAAAATAATTATTTCCTGTTTAGCCATGCAACAAGCCAGCAAAAGTTTGTTCGATACTTTAAACGAATCGTACGAACAGGATTGGATCGGATACGACCAGTTGTACATGAAATCTCAGGTTATTCAAATAAACGACTCGTTTTTAGTACCCGTTTAACCCTTTTTTTCTCATTTTTTTTTACAGACTGTCGAAATGTTATGGTCTGATTTTAATCATAAATTGAGTGATCAAGTATTAATACCATTAAATAATTATCAAAATCAATCCGCTGAAGTTAGGGTAAGGGTTATTTAATTTAATGATGTTTTTCATGATGATTCATTGAAATTAATCACTTTGTTTACAGAAAAGAGTTGATAAACGAGGATGGAAGTTAACGGATTACGATAGTTGTCGGCATGCATATCAATCTCTTGTTAGCACAACTAAAAAACGAGATGAGGCTAAAATAGCGAAAGCGAAAGAACAGCTCGACGATGCTAGGAGACTGTACGAAGTTTTAAATAATGAGTTGTATGACGAATTACCTGCTTTATATGACAGGTAAACTGAAAAAATCACAAAATTACATCATTTTTATATATTAAAACCTTTATTTTTATCATTTTCAGCCGTATTCCATTTGTGATTTCGAACCTTCAAACGATTTTTTCAGCCGAGGCAATTTTTCATCAAGAATCGACCAAAGTAAATTAATTTCAAGCTTTAAATCTATTTTCAAAAAAATTAATTAAAAATTCTTTTTGAAGGTGAACAGCGAGTTGAGCGACATAATGGAAGAATTAGCTGAAGAAAATCAAAAAGGCACCTACAATACGAGAAAAATCCATCCACCATCGACAGCTTTGAAGGGGTTAGTTAGTAACTAGCTGGGGTTTTTTTACATTTTTTTTTAATTTGACGTGAAAAGAGAAAAAAAACAGGAATCATTTCAGCGAAAGCAATATTGAATGAATTCCTTATTACCAACAGTGCTCTTCTAATTGTCAGATCGAGCAGAGGCAGGGTGTTCCAGAACCTACGTGACTTCAGTAGAAATCAAGCGTACGTTTAAAAAAAAAAAAAAAATCGAAAAAAGCATGAGAATGGATTTAAAGTTGCATTTAACGTTCGACTAACAGCTCGAATCACGTATTTTGTAGCAGAACAGAGTTTTTACTATCATTAATCAGTGAAATTAAATAAAAATTAAATTAAAAATAATAAAAAAAAAAATCATAAAAACGCATGGTGTTAAAACAGTGCCTTGTTATTTTGAAGGGTTGATGGAATTGATGAGGACATGGATGTCAGAGAACCCACCTCCCCCACGACCCCTACTGACCACACAGAGTAAGGAAGTTTTAAAATTTAGGTGTTGGTTTGAAACTTAACACTAATCTAATAATTTACCTCATTTCTAATTACTAATATTATGTTTCTTACAAAGGGGAATCCGAAACGCGACAATACGAGGAGATCGATTTCAAAAAAGGAGACGATCGAGGGGTCAAGGCTTTCAACATGCCAGACCATAATGGTGATCTTGCGGAAACTGGTATGATGAAATGAAATGTGTAATTATTATTACAAAATATGTAATTAAAAATTTTTAATATTTGTTTTTTTTTTTGATGTAGGACGACAGAGAGATTCTCAAAGATATTCTTCAGAAGAGGTATTGAATTAACATCTAGTATTAACAAGATAGGTTGCATGTGCGTGTTACTGAATGCAATGCATGCGAATTACACGGCGGTTTGGATAACTTAGAACAAGGCGAAACTGACTCAAAATCAAAGACAATGAACAGAATGAAGCCAAAAGAGTAGAGGAATTGTATGACATCCCAGTTGGGGCCACGACTGATAATCTCCCACCAGGTGTACTGTACAGGGTAAATTTTTTTTTTAAATTTTGATGAAATTAAATTTTTTAAATTACTTTTTAATATTTTTAAAGGTTTGAGCGACGTACAGGTATACAACGGAGGATGAAGATGAACTTTCTTTCGAGGTTGGCGAAGTGGTTCAAGTCATTGAGTATGATGATCCGGAAGATCAGGTTTGTGTCGTTAGTTTTTTATTGCAATTACGGTATGTAAGTGTTTTAATTATTTTTTTTTTATGTTTTGAAGGAGGAAGGTTGGCTGTTAGGAATGAGGGAAACCAATGGTCAAAAGGGACTTTTTCCTGCAAATTTTACTCGTCCAATTTAATGCTGTCTATAAACGTCGATCTGAAAAAATGTTGCAATTCTCTTTTGTCCATTCTCTAAACAAATCTTACTGCCATAGTTGGACTTGTTTATAACGCGTACACCGTGCGGTTCAACTCGATACTTTTAAACTTCCCTTTATTCTTTTATTTTTTTTGAACTTTTTTGAATTTTTTTGAAATTATCTTGAGAGCGATTAAGGATTGGGATCTTTGAAATGCCAAACGACAACTTATTTGTTGGTACTTTTTAGCTCTCTTTATTCAAGGATTTGCATTTTTTTAAAAAGAAAAACAAATTCTTTGAATATTTATAAATATATATACGTCTTCCTTAACGTCGGTCATTTTAAGAACTGAAATAATTATCCTGGTTGTACATTAGTGTAAGATTTTCATTAACTTCATGTAAATAGAACCACTTCTGCTTTTATTTTACAAACAATTAAGATTAACTTTGAAAATCGTTGAAAATCAAGTGGAAAAAATACAGTTTAAGGTGAAATGCAAACTAAAACTGTGCCTTCTAATATTTTTTTTTTGAATTCTTTACAATATCTAATGTAATTTGATATGGTTTAAATGACGAGGCTACTGTGTAGCAATATGGGTGCCAAGATAGAAATGAAATTAGGTTTATTAGTTGCGAGTAATAAATTAAAAAAATTGCTCAAAATAAAAAGAAAAGAAAATTCTCTATATGCTAATCGAGAATGAGATTATAAATTATTCTTAGTAGCAATTTTTTAATGAAAATGTTTTTTTTGTTTTGGACAGTTGAATGCAATGAAGTATAGAATTGTTTTGACCTTTTTTCCTTGCCATCTCGAATTTTTTTCATAAAAAAAAGAAAAAACCGTGGAAATTGTTGAAATGACATGACACAAATACCTTAACTACAACTAAAACAAATTTTACGAGTATATTTTTCTATGTTAGGAGGAAAAATTTGCTAAAAACTTTTTATATCCATTTTTAATTGAAAAAACAAAAGATAATAAAATCACCAAAAAAAATCAAGATGGCAAGCGGATATCTCACGTGTGGAATGTTGATGTAGTAAAATTTCATTTTCTTATATAAATTTTTTTTTTGGTCCCAGTAAATAAGAGTGTAATAAATTGAACTGTAAAAAAGGATTTTTTTTTTTTGAAAGTGTGTAAATTTTCTTGACTTCAAGGTGAGACTTGATTTCGGATGACACCACAAAGTGATGAAAGTTTTCGCCTCCCAAGTTCAATGGCTAGGTCGTTGACTTTACAAAATTGTTTGAATAAGAACCATTCACGTGCAACTCGTTTACCAACCTTTTTTATTTTTATTTACCTTTTTAAAATAACATTTAAAAAAAAAAAAAAAAAAATCTGTATTGCAAAATCCTTATCCGAGCATCTGTCGATTTTTTTCTAAATCTTCATCCGGGTAGAATGAATAAGTAAAAAGATTACAAGAAAGTGGGTGACTTATTCTGAAAACTTCCTTCACTCAAACTTATCACATCATCTCTTTACACCTGATGACTAATCCCCAGTTTAAGAGGAATTAAATATTTTATACATCGTAACTAGATTATGTAGCAATTGAATTTAGTCCAAGGACTTGAAAACACGTTTTTTCCATTATTTATTCCCAAAAATCTTCAAATCGAATCGGAAAATCTTGGATCAAGACCTTCAAATATTTCTTCCTGCCCCTTCAAACCATTTCGCGTGACTAGTTAATGACACGTCAGACACAATTACTGCCCCCAAGTTAAACTCTGACGTGCAAACAAGACAAAGCACAGGAAGAAGGATTAAGTCCATTTGGTATAGATTAAAGAAAAAATTCCCCAAATTTTTCTTCGTTTCTTCAAAACTCAAGAACCTCTCCCTGCTATTACTTGTGCCTGCCTGCTTTGCAACCATAGAACAAGAGAGAAAAAAGGATTGCCGGAGGCTGATCCACCTGTCTTTTAAGGTCGATGCCTCAACTCTAGCTTTCACTCTTACAAGGGCCCTGCCACTGGCTTCATCCATGGACGCTGCGACTATAGCTAAAGCGTTCTTTTCAGCCCTCACCTTGGTCATCATATTACAAGGTAAATTCGATTTTTTTAAATTTTTTGTTCGTTTCTATCGTGGGAGTGGAAAAAATTCGATTTTTTATTTTAATTAAATAAGAGGAATGAATATTATACTTTTTTGACCTTGGTTTTGATTGTTATTTTTAATTTAGTCGTGTCTACTTTTTTTTTTCTGTTTAAATTTTCTTTATTATTGCCTTGGAAAGGAAAGGTTATAAATTCCATTTTTTTATTTTGAGGTTTAAACGAAAAATTTTTTATCAGTGACCAAATGAGGTTTTCGACTCGGACGGTTGTGACAGCGAGGAAAATAAAAATATAAAATATAATTGTTCCCTTATGAAAAAATATAAAATTTGTTAATGCCCGACCGAAGGTCAACAGGCACATAGAATCTGATAATAACTATACTAAATTATTCCAATTCGACGAATTAATTAACGGGATTACGCCCAAATTGAACAGTTAGCGTCAAATTATTACCGACATTTGTGTGTACCGTATTTCTTCGATTTCTTCGATTAAAAGCCGCGGCTTATATTAAAATCAAGCTACTTTCGATGCGGCTTATAATCGAGGGCGGTCTCTAATTGAGGGCGGCTTCTATTGGTCATGACGTTTGGCAGATAAGGGAGATAAGGGCAGATAAGGAAGTACCGGTATCGTATATAACGTAAAGCAATCGAAATACGAGGATAATGATTTAGATGCAGTTGACATTGATTATTTTTAGCATTTTTAACGTGGGTTTTTAAGTTTTTTGCATATATTAACCAATTTTTTTCAGCATTTTAGAATTTTATGTGGTATTTTTATCTAGTTTTTCTTTTAAAAGTAAAAAAAATTTCTTGAAATTTATGTGCGGCTTATAATCGAGGGCGGCTTCTATTAAGTTCATGCATTTTCGATGCGGCTTATAATCGAGGGCGGC
>JAQFZO010002910.1:0-10972 GCA_034695885.1 Geophilus flavus | reverse complement strand
AGTTCAAGCTTTCAATGGAGAAGGTCGTGGACCTTTGACCGAAGAAATTATAATCATGACTGCCGAAGATGTGCCCTCCAAACCACCGGAAGAGGTTCGTTGTAATGTTCTTAATTCGCATAGTATCCATGTAACTTGGCAACCTCCACCAGAAGAAAGTATCAATGGAATCTTGCGTGGGTTCAAAGTTCTTTTTCATACCATTGAAAATGGTTTCACAGCATCACCTTTGACCGAAACGAAATCAGCCACTGCTCCCAAATTAACATTACAAGACCTTAAGAAGTATACTAATTACAGTATTCAAGTTTTGGCGTATACAAAGAAAGGAAATGGTGCCAAGAGCGAACCAATTATTTGCGCCACGTTAGAGGACGTGCCAAATGCTCCTGCCGATATTAAAGCACTGCCATCATCGCCCGATTCAGTTTTGCTCACTTGGAAACCTCCTCTTAATACGAATGGGCAAATTACCAAATATATAGTTTATGCTAAGAATGTTGATAATGAAGGCGAAGAGAAAATTATTCACGTTGCCAAAGGAGATATCACTTCGCAAGAAGTGTTTGGTCTAGCGAAAGAAAATCAATACAGGTTCTGGGTAACAGCTTCGACCAAAGTTGGAGAAGGTCCAAAATCGGAAGTGCTAATTGCATCACCAGGCGATGTGAACAGTAAGAGTCCATGATTGAAAGGCGAGATAGAATTATGACTTTATTTTTTTTATCGTTATTTGATGTAGTTCCTGCCAAATCAGCGTCTTTTGATGAAATTACAGCAACAGCCGTCAAATCCACACTCACATTACCGTGTAAAGCTGTTGGGATTCCGATGCCAGAAAGAAAGTGGACGAGACGAGGAAAAAACATTGACAAAAGTGATCGCTTGTACGTTTCCACTGACGGATCTTTGACAATCACAAACATACAAGAAAAGGACGCTGGAAATTACAGCTGTAAATTAAGCAATGACTTTGGGATGGATCAAGTTGTTTATACTTTAATCGTTCTTGGTTTGTAACCACATTGAAATCTAAATTTTTATGTACCGTACAGTAAATAATTCAATTTTTTAACAGCGCCACCCAGCAAACCAAATTTAGCAGTTACATTAATTACAACTACTACTCTTGACGTGCAATGGAAGGTCGGAATTAAAGGTGCAAGTCCAATTGTGGGTAAGTATACCAAACTTTTAAAAAAAAATATATATAAGTGGTGCATTTTTAACTTGTTTTTTTAAGGTTATTTGCTTCATTTTAAAAAAGAATTTGGAATATGGCAAGTTGTTGAAATTGGAGCGAAGGAAGACAGCTATCGACTCTACGACTTACAATGTGGCACAAATTATCACCTGTACATAATAGCTGTGAATAAAGTCGGACAAAGTGAACCATCTAAAACAATAACTGTAAGGACAAAAGGCACAGGTAAAATTATACTTCAGAATTTTCTTGCTGATGGAAAATAAATTGGTAACCGATTTTATTCATGTTTTAGTTGCCGAAGTTCCTCCTAAGGAAGAATTAATCGATGAAGGATCAACATATGTTACTATTCGACTCGACAGCTGGAAAAGTGCCACATGCCCCATTTCTAATTTTGTTACTGAGTACAAGGCAAAGACCCAGAAGAATTGGCACATGGCAACGAGTGACATTAAACCCGACCAAAAAAGATTAGTAATTCGTGATTTGACGCCTGCCACTTGGTACATTCTTAAAATGTCTGCGTATAATAATGCTGGACCGTCTGTAGTAGAATACACTTTTGCCACTTTGACTTTAACTGGCGGTAATCAAAATAATGTGTGGTAATTTAAATGTGATGTTCATACACGAGTTTCGTTTCAGCCACCGTACCGCCAATTGAAATGATCAACGACATACCAGCTGCAAATGTTCTGGACTTGTTAGATTTAAAAATTGTGATACCTGCCGCATGTACGCTCTTCGTATTTGCTATCGCACTCGTTTTGATATGCATTTGTGCTCGCAGATCATCGAAACAGAAACACAAAAAGAACGGTAACTATTTTATTTAAACTATTTTATTTTAAAATCATTGATGTCTGTTTCTTTGTGCAGAAACTGAAAACAGAAGTAGCAATCACAAAAGTGAAAATAACCACAGTCGGCCGCAAAAGAGACAGAAAAAAGACGATGTTTACGTCGACACTGGGTTTACATATTTTCAGAGGAATCAGCCGACATCTTCAGGAGTTCAGAGAGACAATAAAAAACGTCAATCGCGTTTGCCACGAGAATATAGTAAATTGAAATGATCAAATTAAATGGTAATAAAATGATTTTTACTTCTCTTTTTCTTTTCCAGGATCTGAAGACAATTTAACTCCCTACGCCACAATTAATCTCAATGGATCTACATCTATGGATATGACAAGTTTCGGCAGACGAGGCTCAGGATCTTCCAGTCCATCAGGGGTAAGAATAACAAAAATACATGGAAATGTACTCGTATTAATTGCAATTTTTTTTACGTGTAAGAATAAACGTCCAAATTTTACTGGCCCTGGCACCAGGCCTTATTCTGGGAGTTTGGGTAACATCAGTGTCGGGAGTCGGATTCAACAAGTACCTACAGCTCCGCCATTATCCGATGCTTACGGTGCAGTTCCGTCCGTTTATCCTAGACGTGAGTTTAGTAATTAATTATTTTGGCCTTAAATATTACTCCGTATTATTTACTGTAAGTATTATTTAAATATGTTTCAGTTTCTTCGAGTTTAAATCACTGCGCTCCTGTGCCAACTCCACGCCGTACTCATATGCAGAATGAAGCACTGCAGAAACAAGACGATGACAATCGGTATGTGAAGGAAAATAAGTTGTTTGTTTTATTAAAACATAACAAAAGTTATCACAGAAGCCCCAAATTATATGCCAATCTGCTTAATGATGTCCACTTCAGAGTGGAACCTCGCACAAGATCAAACAACCATCATCAACCTTCCACAAAACCTGTATGCATGTCAGGTAATATATTTTTTAAAAGTTTAGTTTCACCGTATGATTGTTTTTTCGTTGCTCGCAGGTAATCACACCAAAAGTGCGTTTTCCTGAACTCGAGCCAAATAAATGTTTACTTATTATCTCTGGATGAAAGGACAAAAGAGCTCTTTGTTTTACATAAAAAAATGTCAGTTTATATGACTCCTTCCAGAGATATGGCTTTTTGGACCAATTGTCACGATAGTAGTACACTGTTGTAACTCAAATGAGAACATTTAAAAAAAAACTGTTTGAATGATGAATGGATAATGAAATCGTCCCTAGTCCAAAATAATAGTTCTTTTATCGTATTCATGTTTGCTTATATCTGCTATTATTTAGCAGAAACGTTTATATGCACTTTTGTTATGGTACAGTATATAGTTGAGTCGCGAGACATTCACAACTACAGTATCTGAGCTTTGCGTGAAAGCCAGCGATGCCTCTCGTAAAACTATGCAAATTCCTAGTGATTATAAATATGTTTGCTCTTATTTTTATGATTTATAGCAAAAATATTGTGAATAAAATTTCTTGTATAATATTTATTACTTATGATAAGAGGGAGGGAGGAATAAATCTGAGCTACGGTAATATGGATTTTCGGTTTTTCCCATAGACGCATTTTCTTAAATGACATCTGCATAGTTTTTCTTTATTCTTTTTTGAGAATATTCGATTTATGCCGCAAAAATTTGCGCTGGTATATGCTATAAGCTTACAGGCGAACAGAAAACCGACTCGGCGTGAAACCTTCGGCTTGGAGCGACTAAATCTCGGCGATAAAAATCCAGGTGCAGAATCGTCGCGAAAAAAACTGTGAAAAGATAAATATTAAAGGAAACACGTATTTATACAAAAATAAAATTTATTATTACTTGCATAAAACACTTTTGCAGAAAAGAAATCCATTAGCATCCGACCTACAAATAGCAAAGGAACTGAAGAAATAAAATTATCGTTACGGTATAACAAAAGTTTATAAACGAATAAAAGAATTTTCCACCAACCGTTAATGACGTCGACTGTTCAACTAAAAGCAAATTACACTGCAAAAACATTGAAATAAAAATAATAAAACACTGTTCTTTCATACGGTAAGTATGCTTAATTTCAGCACTATTGAGTAATAAATAGTCACAAAATTAGTAAATTTTATTTTTGAAGAGTAGTTTTTTCCAATTAAGAAACCGGATGTCGATCTTTATTACAAACAACTGTTAAAATGGAAGATCATGACAAAGAATTGATGAACCCGAGCTCTTAATACCACTTCTCGATATGATCGGCCCTTACAATGCTGAAATGACACCAGACAACTGCTTTGAAATCGCTTCTTTTACTGCACGATGTGTTGCAGAGACTTGGATCGACTTATGGGTGCCATGCGAAGATGAAAGGAATGACGTAAGGCATGATTCATCCTATTTATCCAGACCTAAGCTCACTTTCTCCGACTTCTATTGCGATACACAGACACACTCACTCCCATCTGCAAAACTGTTGCACTGATAAAGGGAGTCGGAGTAGATGATTGTCTAGATCTACTTCCAGGTTTTTCCCATCCACTTAAATCTTCATCCTCGTAAGACCTTAACTACCGTAAATCCTCTAATAGAACACCCGCGCACTAATTGCAGAATTAAGTTTTCCCTCGTGCTTTATTAGAGACCCGCGTATTAATTGATCACAACAAAAAATTAAATTCCATGCACATGCAGTCGTTTTCCAAGTCTATACACACAACTTTGGCTCTGCTCCAGGAAATGAGATTCATTTTTCCCATTGTGGATGATTTTTTGCCAGATTCGAATTCTAAACGTTATTGTTTGCAGCCCAGAATCGTAAAAGTGTGATTCCAAAATTTTTTAACTCCAGCTTCTTCAGATTTTTCTCTCGTAATTCAAAAACTTGAAGATTAAACACGATACCGACTTTACGATGCGTCATGTCGAGTTGCAGTTTAGGGAAAGTCCTGAATTACCCACAAGTCACTCTTACTCAGGATCTCTATTATAACGCCGCGTTATAATGGAGACCCGTGCACTAATTACCGAAATAGAATTTACCCCGCGGTTTAATAGAGACCCGCGCACAATTAGAGGATTTACGGTAATAAGGACTTTGCACAAATGCAAATTTACAGTATATTGTAAGACTTATCTTATGACTTATGACTTATAGCCATTCGATTAACATGGCCATAAGCCGTAAGTCATAAGATACGTCTTAAAAGTTGCACCAGCGCAAAGTCCTCTAATGAGAACATCATTACGAGTAAGTGTATTGTATCAAAAAAGACCAAAAAAAAAACTAAATCTCACTTATAAATAAGTCATAACCATACAGTAAGTTGATGGTTAAAAATCTGTCATTCTTATGTTAATATTGTTTTTCTGATGTTAAATTAATCCAACTTATGGTAGGGATGAGAAAATCAGAGTTCCTGAGCATGCGCAGTAGAAGTGAGGCTTTGCTGGGAAGAGAACTTGGTATTCTCACCACTAGCTGAACTTAGCGCATTGCAGAAAAGTCGTTTTGTTGATCTGCGTGCTTAAACTATAGCTGGCTATGCCTTTGGTGAATAGCTTGTATTGGTTTATTTTAATTTCTCGTCACTAGTTCTTGAAATTAAAAAAAAATAATTTTAGCCACTTTGTGTTTTTATTTTTCACAGCAGACGGCGCTGTGATGCGAATTTTTCTTATTCTTTGGAATTTTCCATTCTGAGCTGTCGGCTCGTTATTGGTCAAGAAAATTTCAACCAACTTCCGGTTTATGACGTTTTCACCATCATATTTAACTTATTTTACCAATCGCCATCGTCGGACGTCGTGATGGTTGCAGTGCAGCGCAACTTTATTAATTTTATCGTAAATTCGTGCAACACCGCAACAAGAACGTGTACTTCTGTCCAAATAACAGTTTCCAGTTATTTGCACTCGTTTTAGCATATTCTTGCTAAATTTACATCGAAAGTAGTAAGTTTTTATTATAATTTTACGTTATTTCTTTGATATAAACGTTTTTGTTCTTATATTAGGAATTTGGCACTCTTTGCAGTTCTTTTACGTGGCAGTAATTAAGATTTAGTGCTGCAACGACGTTTTGCGTTATCGCGACGAGAAAGAAGTCAAACACGACGACGACGAGGAACGTTTTTGCCGCAAAAAGTCAACTAGAATCATCCTACAGTGGTAGTATAACAGTATTACTTTCACATTTGTGACGATTGCCTCTCTTAACTGGGTCTAACCAGGAGAAAAGTGCAGAAAGTGGATCGGATCCACCCATTTATGTATTTATTTTAATTTTTCTTTTTTTTTTTTATTGTTTTTTTTTCGTTGTATTTTTTAATTTTAAGTGATTCTTTTTTTCAGTTTTTTTGTAAGTTTTTTTATAAGTGTTTTCTTAATAAAATTTTTAGCAACAAAAACACTGTCCTACTGTTTCCATGTCCATTTTTTTTTTAAAAACGAGTCAAGTCATTATTGACTTGGGAAAAATTTTCGAGCTGCTGCTTTACTTTTTTGATTCTTAGAAAAAAAAAAATTGTATACAGTACGACGCAATAAAGAAAAAATTTTTTAAATAAAAAAATCAATTTTATTCAAATTTTATAAAACAAATTACTTAGAAAAATGATTTATACTACAGACTAAAACGATAAAATATTCCAAAAACTTCTTTACCTGGTTGCCAGCACTTAAAGAAACCTGCAAAAAAGAAATTTAGTTTAATCGCTTTATTTAATACATTAGAATAAAAATAATTTACCGAGTGTTGCCGTGAAGTTCAACCGTCTAACAACGAAAGAAAACACCTTAATTCGTTCAATCCCTGAAAATGTCACTTAAAAATATATTTTTCTCTATATTAATTAAAAGTAAACTCTTTCTTCTTTCACGGATTTCTCCTCGTCGTCGTCGTGTTTGACTTCTTTCTCGTCGCGAGAACGCAAAACGTCATTGCAGCCATGTAAAAGAACTGCAATGTGCGCCATATTCCTAATATAAGAACAAAAACGTTTATATCAAAGAAATAACGTAAAATTAAGATAAAAACTTACTATTTTCGACGTAAATTTAGCAAGAATATGCTAAAACGTGTGCAAATAACTGGAAACTGTTGTTTGGACAGAAGTACACGTTCTTGTTGCGGTGTTGCACGAATTTACGATAACATTAATAAAACGTGTCTTCTTAAAAAATTAAAGTTGCGCTGCACCATTCTATGGCTGCACGACGACCGACGAATGGCGAATGGTAAAAACGGGTAAAAACGTCATAAAGCGGAAGTTGGTTTAAATTTTTTTGACCAATGACGAGTCGACAGATCAGAATGGAAAATTCCACAGCGCCGTCTGCTGTAAAACCTAAAAACACTAGTGGCTAAAATTATTTTTTTTTAATTTCAAGAACTAGTGACGAGAAATTAAGAAAATAAATCGAAATAAAATACCAAAGGCATAGCCAGCATCGTTTAAGCACGCAGATCAATTTACTGCATTGCGCTGGTCCTGCTGGTGTTGAGAATACCAAGTTCTCTTTCCAGCAAAGCCTCACTTCTACTACGCATGCTCAGGGACTCTGATTTTCTCATCCCCTACCATAAGTTGGATTAATTTAACATCAGAAAAATAATATTAACATATACTTACTCGTATGATGTTCCCATTAGGGGACTTTGTGCTGGTGCAACTTTAAGACGTATTATATGACTTACGACTTATGACTTATGGCCTTGTTAATCGAATGGCTATAAATCATAAGTCAATAAGATAAGTCTTACAATATACTGTAAATTTGCATTTGTGCAAACTCTTTATTAGTTAAGGTCTTACGAGGATGAAGATTTAAGTGGATGAGAAAAACCCGCAAGTAGATCTATACTCCGACTTCCTTTTATCAGTGCAACAAGTTTTGCAGATGGGAGTGAGTGTGTCTGTGTAATCGCTATAGAAAATTGGAGGAAGTGAGCTTAGGTCTGGATAAATAGGTTGAATCTTTGCCTTACGGTATATATAATACATCCATTATTCATGAAACAATGCCGAACAAAATTCGACATTAGTTCCACTGTACGGAAGGAAACGTGTGGGTCAGACGACTGTTTGAGTCGTTGGTTTCGTTTTCGGAAGACGAAAAATGCTGCAGCCAGTATTAATATAATTAAAATCAAACTATAGAAATTTTTCTTTTGTTGCTTTGAAACCAATTGTATTGTCTTTTCTTCACTCCAGGTTTGAGGAGGAAAAGTTTAAGATGCAACAAATGTTACGGTATCCTTTTTTCTTAAGCAGTGATAGGAATTTAAATAAAACAAATTAACACTACAAAACATACCTTTGTGTTGGGCTATTCTCGCTCACATACATCATACTCTTTCCGTTTGTCAACCCATGAATCTTACGACTCATCGATATTGACTCTGTCGATACTTATGAACAAACATAGTTACTTAGTTACTACGGTACTGAATTAATTTGAACAAAATGTCGTATAACGATAAAAGAAATTTATACGTTAATTATCCAATACAGCATACGATAAAAGATTATTTGATATAGGGAATAGTACAATTACAATTAGTACAACTACAATTTGTGAAGTCAGATTGTACAATATATTATTAGCATATTCGAGAAAGGAAATAAAGAGCACTACCCAACTATATATGATTCAATTGCCACATGGCACATGTGTCGTAAATAACCTAAGACTTTCTCATAGAAAATAATGCGTGACGAATGAATTCAAACAAAATTGAGATGATTGCACATAGTTTGCGAGATAATTTCATGAGCAATTACGGATACGGATGTTAAATTTCGTTTGGTGAGTTTAACATCGATTGGCGTTACCAATGGATCATTCGCACATGAGAACAGAACTATGGGTACGACAATACTGCTCGTATTGTATGCTGGAGGCGTTAACTATTCAGAAATTTGAATAATATAAACTACATCTTATTGTAATTTGTAACGAACCACATACTTTTTTCCGTATTTTTTCATATTCATTTCTCGTCCAAAATCATATCTGGCCATAACGTTCTCATGATGGAGCTAAAATGATAAATGTTAGATTCAGCCTCATTGATTGATATGTTTGTTTTACCTAATGAACGTGCCGAGCCACATTTGCAGTAATCCCTTTTAAGCAATGAAATATTTGAACCGGAAGTCTTGACTATTTAAAAAAAATTGGTTAGTAAATATGATTATCATAATTTAATTACTATCTATCTCATCTTACGATATTGTAAAAATAACTGTTATAACCTGCAGGTGCAGATATCACTAACAGGTCAATTTTTGGATGGGAAATAAGTAAATTAAGAAAGCTTTTCCTAAAACGAGTTGGCATTAATTCCAATCGAGGAATCTTTAGAGCAATAAAAATCGCCTAAAATTGATAATGACCGTAATTATATTTTTTAAAAACTGTTTTATTTTAACTTACATTCAGCAAATTATAATTTCTTAAAAGTGTGTTCAGAAAAAAATCATTCAGATAACGAAAACTTATTACTGGTCCTATAGCAACACACCCTGCTATCTAACAACAAAGTGCATACTATTAACCATATTCAAAAAACCTCATTAATTACGTATTACTTGCTTACTTTATCGTTAAACTCTGGTTTAGAAAAAAGAAAAGCAAATCCTAAAAGCGTCCCTAGTGAATACCCAATGTATAATATTTTATCGTGATTAGTGACATCTCTTACGTAGTCTACAAAAGCTGGAACATCGTATTCTGCCATGTCTTCCCAGCTGACGAGAAACGAGAGTGAATTTACTACATATAGTATTAGCAAATCACAGCGTTTAGCATGTGGTAGGGTGATTATGAATGCTCTTATTATGGCGAATCCGAATTGAATGCTCCGAAGGCTCGCAAATGTCGTGCAGCAGTGCAACTGCAAAAATCGTGATTGAAGATTGCGATCGCAGTTAAACACCGTTTCACAATTGGTAGGTAGATGGTTTGAATTCCCTAGATGCTTAGAGTCCGAAATTCCATATCCAGAGGCTCGAAAATGTGCGCAACAGTACGAAATTAAATTTTTCGCAAACATACATCACAATTGTTGGTGAATTTGTGCAACGGCTGCGATTTTCACATGCTTGCGCACATTCGAGACCCTCGGGACGTGAATATTCGGACTCACCATGATGAGAGGATGTAGAATCATCTTACCACTTACGAAACGGATGTGTTGTGCAATTGTAGCCAATATTTTTTATTAATAAATACTCGACTAACTTAAAGTTCCAAAACTCCAGATCGTTTCTATTGAAAACATTGTGCTCCGATCCTTCGTTTCCTCTGATATTTCCCATCCACACATCAAAACCCTCATCCGCTAATAAATATCCTGAAATAAAAAAAATGATCATGTCATACAAAAGTTGTTTTGGGATAAACTACTTTGATTTTCTCACCCAAACTATCTTGTAAATTGTCAACAAATATGGCTGAATTTGCGGATGTGCCATGCATCAACAAGACGGGTATCTCTCCAGTTAACGTCTGTCCTTTGCCATAAGGAATTCGATGTACAACAAGCTTCCAACCATCTTTAGTTTCAACAATATGTCTTTCGGCTGGATATCCATTCAATGATATCAAGTCTGCCTGCAAAAATACAATGAGTTTTGCCTTAAAGCATCGTACACATTGGATTAACGCAAAAAATGTTTTTACAGTTTCCAATAAAGCCTCCGTCTTAATGTCGACAGCAGCAGTTGTTGTTGACTTATAATTTAAGAGTAGTAAAATTAGTCTACACCTAAAACTAAAATTTCTTCCACAGCTCATCATACTGTGTTTATAGAAAGTGGAATTTTACAGACCATGGTTTGTACAAAACCTATAATTATTTGTTGCAACAAATAATTATAGGTTTTGTACAGCCATAGATCAAGAGATACTCATTTTAAGAAAATTACTG
>JAQFZO010002909.1:0-10973 GCA_034695885.1 Geophilus flavus | reverse complement strand
GGATTTTTGTGATGTAATTTGTTTTTCGATTTTTTTTTTTTGGATCTTTGGGGTACCCCATGGGTTTTCTGAAAACAATGGTTAAATTATGAATTGTTTGTATTAAGATTTTAAATGATTTTGGGCTGATTTTGATGATTTTTTTGAAGATTTGATAAATTTTTAAAGAGTTTAAACACATTTGAAGAATTTATGAACGATTTTCTGAAGATTTTTGAAGATTTTGAACTTTTTCGATTTTTTGAAGATTTTGAATAATTGTCTGTAGAGTTTTGAACAATTTTTTTAAAAAATTGCTATTTTTTGAAGATTTTGGGGATTTATTTTATTTTAATTTTTGAATTTTTGGAGTTTTGGGGTACCCTACGGGGTACCCTATGGAGTACCCCATGGGGTACACCAATTGGGGTATACCCCACGTTTTGTCGGGACCCGTTAAATTTTAATTTTACGCCAGATTCGAGTTGCAAACGTTGTCATTTGCATCCCCGAATCGTACAAGTGTTTCCAAAAATATTTTAACTGCTGTTTCTCCGGATTTTCTCTCGTGAATTTACGACGCGCCATGTCGAGTTGCAGTTCAGGGAAAGTCCCGAATTACCCAAAAGTCACACTTAAAACACTCCACGTTATAATACAGACCCGCGCACTAACTGCAAAAATCGAATTTCCCCCGCGGTTAAATAGAGACCCGCGCACAACTAGAGGATTTATGGTATTTACTCTATATTACAAAGAATGTCATGGTAATTCCTTGCAACATTTATTCCATGTTTACAGAAAGCATCCAATGTTTTTAAAGTAAAATTACCTAGTAGATGTTCTAGGATGCAATCTTAACTAGCAGATGCCTCATTAACTTTTATTTATATCAGGCTACGGCAACGTAGTACCAAGTACAGACTGGGGCCGTGCATTGACGATCGTTTACGCCGTTTTCGGGATCCCCTTAGTACTAATAGTACTGGCAGACTTGGGCAAGATGTTCACGAGAATGATCAAATACATATGGTCCTTCGTACGCCGTTGCTACTACTCAGGACAGTGCATAAGCTGCAGAGCATTTTGTGTCTCGGTACCGTATATCGCAAAATCAAAATAATATATAAAATTTTATTTAAAAAAAAAATAACATTTATTAAAATCAATTTCTGGCAATAGATGTGCTGGAAATTATTTCCCATCAACGACAAGAAAACTCCAGAAAATCAAGGACACGGACCACACGAAAAAACAAAACCGAGACCCTTTATAGTGGACGAGAATTTCGATCTGCCAGTGTCCTTCGCTCTCATTTTACTCCTCATTTACATCCTCTTGGGCGCACTGATGATGAAAGAGTGGGAAAACGACTGGACTTACTTCCACGCGGTTTATTTCATCTTCGTTTCGTTGACCACCATCGGGTTCGGCGACATGGTGCCAAACAACCCGACTTATCTATTAATTACGTTCATTTACCTGATAATCGGGCTTGCGCTCACATCCATGTGCATCAACGTAGTACAGGTTGCAATTTTGAATAATTTTATGAGTTATTTTAAATTAATTTTCAGTGAATAAATAAATACAGGCTTCCATTTACAATACATTCTCCCATGCAAAGGATAAACTCGCATTGCGGATTGGAATTTCCCATTCGGGATCTAAATCCGTGACGAATTCGTCGATGAGGACATCTTTATAATATTTCCTTTTTGTTTTTGTGAATAAAGAGATTTTGTTTGATTTGAAATATAGATTTTTATTTACAAATGACGTTGTCTTTCCGGGTCTCGTTTTAAATTTTCACTCTGGGATTTGCGGGTTGCTTTGATCATACAGAAGAGCCAGCACGCCATGATCGAGGAGAAAATCACGATGACAGCCAAAGCCACACAGACGAAGACTATAAGAGTGTGACGTGATTCTGGTTGGTCGCGTAGAAATTTTGCTGTTGATTTTTTCGTCGGCTTTCCCAGTTCTCGTGGTTTTGATTGATGGGAAATTGGCGCAACTTCCAAATCATCTTCTGATGTCACTAAATTTTTAAATTTTTTGAGAATTTTCTTAGTTTTTCTCATTTTTATTAATTATTTTTAATTATGATTATTTTTTACCAGTAATGGAATAAATATGAATCAAAATCAATAGGAAGTTGCTAGAAAAAGGCATTCTGCTTCTGGAAACGTGGCACAATCAGTGTAATTGTTAAAATCATCTCACGTGCAAATGATTTATTTCCTTTAAAAATAGAATTTGAAATTTTGAGGAGTCGCCCATTTATTTGGGTTGGTTTTTACAGGCTGAGGCCTCCAAAATAAATCTTGTAATGAATCACATTAGTCACGGTATAAGTCACAAGGTATTTTATTTACAGAAGATTGAAATTTCTAGCTGAAACTGTTGATTTTAGGTTTATTCTGTTGATGGCCAATAGTCTCTGGTGGACAGCTAAACAACGATGTAAAAAGAATCGTCATCAGGAACAAACGAGTGCAGTCGAATCCAAACTTTTCCCTTCCCATTCACTCTGGTCTTTAGTAGAAAGAGCTGCAAACTCGTTTGAAAGGAACACAGGTTTGTATAGTCATTTTTAGGGTATTAGGTGTATTAAAATTTAATAAAAATTTATTTTCAAGTGCTTAGAATTGCAGAAGAGATTCGATTGTGTAAGGAACTTATACTCTTCTGGGCCGAGGAACTCAGATTGCAGAAAGAAGTGAGAAAATTTGAAAAATTTTCCAAAAAAATTTTTTTTAATTAATTTTTTTGTAGAATAATTTAGTGAGAAAAAACATTCGGTCATTGAAACGAACAGTGCACACACTTCAGGATAGTAGGCATAAAATGAGAATGGAGGAAAGGAATTATCATTATTTTTTTTCTTATTCACTTTAATGAAGTTTTGTTGTTTGGGTTTATAGATCAACGACTTAGCAGATCAAGTAGTTAATTGCGCGGAGATGGCTGAGGCATTCGAAAGGAATATCGAGCTTGATAGTAGAAGAGAATCAGAACACCTTTTGACTGTGAGGAATGAAATTGGGATGATTGATGAGGGATGAGTGAGAGTTTTTTTTATATTTGATTTTCTAGGATAATTTTACTGGTTTAAATTGTCAAGATACGGAAAGGTTGCAACAAGATGCCACTGGTGTTATTTCTATGTCACAAATTTGGTCCCAGTTTTTACCCGAAGGAGAACCACATGTGAGTATACTAGTAGTGGAGATTTTAGCTAATGTTTGCTGAAAAGAAAGTATTTCATGGAGATAATTTGAATTTTTGGTAGAATTTTATGTGCCGAAAACTTAGGAACACAAAAAAATTGCGGGATATTCAAAATTTTTAATAAAAAAATATTGAAAATCTTTAGTTTTTATGAAAAATATGGAAAATTTTATGGATAATTTATAGTTTTTTTTGGAAAATATGGAAAATTTTATGGATAATTTATAGTTTTTATGGAAAATGTTGAAATTTGAGATTTTTCAATCAAAAATATTGAAATTTTATAATCATATAAAATGACAATTAAAAAAAACCAGTTAATCAAAAGAAAATCAAAATAACATCACCTTCAATTGCCAACTGAAAACTCTATTCCACAGAACGGTCAAATAACATTCCAACCATCTCTTGTGAGAAAATCTCCCGCAAACACCAATGCTGAAACCCCTCCGGAACAGATGGACGCTCACACCAAAGAAGTGCACCCAGACGAAAGCCGCGAACGCCTCTCTCCAAAATCCCCTTCCGGTATTTTCTGCGTCAACCCGAAAATAAAAGAAGGCAGCGTATCAGAAACCGTCGTCAGCTCAGAAGGCTCCATCGCCCTGGCTGCGCAACACGTCAAATCCGCCATCCTGGAAATGGCGGACAAAAACCCCGGAATCATGAAACCGAAACCCGACATCGTGATACAAGACCGGGAAATTTCCGGGTTCGTCGAAAACCACCACGAAGCCACGAACGAGATAATGGCGATTATCGAAAACGAAGTTCTCTACCACATTTTCCCGGTACAAGTGCTCGGAAACGACGCAGCAGGACAACCGAAACAGGTGAATCCGGAAGAAAACAAGACAAAACCGGGCGCTAGCGGAGGTTCTGGGAACCAAAGTTTGTTGTCCGTGAAGCCGGAATTTAATTCCAAGACGTCAGTCTCGTCCGAAGATCGTAGGAAGGAGGATACGCTCGAGACGTACATGCATTACGTGTACGGTACGGAGAAAACGCCCAGGAGTGTGAGGAAAGAGGAAAGCGACACCGCGCCTCGTATGCCGTCGGATTACTCGTTCGTGGTCAGTGGGGAAGAACTTCTGCCTCGGTTTGACGTCGTGGATGCTCAGTGTCCGCCGGCGGTTGTCAAGAAAGAGCCGGAGGATGCGAACAAGAAGTTGAGTGACAACAGTTTGATTTCTGAGACCACTGAAGGATCGTCGGATTTAGAGAATGAGTCGAAGGAGATGTTGATTCTAGATTTGTCCATCGATAATTCAAATGCTGATACCGCTTCTGCTTTGGCTTATGGGCCGTTGTCGGTGAGATTGATCGTTTCTTGTTTTTTTTATATTTAATTTGACTAACGGGTGAAATACAATGTGAAAAAATGTTTTGGAGGTGGATAAGAAACTGTTTTCACGGTATTTTCCGTTACACTGGAAATCCAAGTGACAGTAAAAAAATTATTAGACTGTCACTTCATTTAGTTGGTTAGATGTATCTACAGTTGGCTAAATGTCTATTTTATACTCTAGAAATCCAGAAGTCTTTCATTTTATGCATTTAAAGGACTAGAAAACAGCTACAGCTTTTAGTCACTTTAAACAAATACAATTTAGGCTTTTGGATTTTTTTTTACCACAGTTACAGTAATACAAACTCTGAATTTCTTGCATCAAACGGCGACTCATCATGCCACGGTATTTTCAACCAATCATTTGCACTTTTGAATCCACAACACCTCAATTCCAACTGCAGATTATTTATCCCTTGTCTTATATCGACATGATGTTTATACTCCTTCATCCCCACCGACAATTCCCTCTTCAAACTGTTGATCAAAGGCGTTTGTTGGGTGAAAGCCAACATGGCACAAATGGGTGGTAGCCACAAGACGGAAAGAAGGATTGTAAACCACAAATAAAGATCCCCAGCACCTTTGTATCTCGTCGGGAAAAAGGAAGCCTGCCAGAAGTGGTAAGCGCCCAAAGAGTGTACGAACGTGGAAACTGTGAATGAAAGCAACAGGAGGAATTTTAACGAGTCTGCAGCGATTCGGGAGACGTGAAGAAGGATGTTGAGACGTGTCGTCAGGGGAAAGTAAGGGAAAAGAGACGTTGCGGATATTGTGATGATGATTATATTGAATGAGAATAAAATTAAACCTAAAATCTGTCGCTTATTTTCTGTTAATTCTACTACAAAACAAGGAGTCATAGTTGCTTGGAAAATAAACCTGGTGGTAAAATTTGACAGTTATTTTTATTTATTTTATATGATTTATTGTGTACGTAGTAATTTGTCAGCACTCATCCTTCAAAACTCAAGGTTGAGTTGCTGGTTGTAAACTATACCGTAGTTATTTCACGCTTTTTACTTGTAATTATTCTCTGTTAAGTGGTTGTGGATGTAGGTATGTAATTTTTTATTGCCCTAAATGTGAAATATGGTGTGAAAAATGGATGCAAAGCTGTAATAATTAATTCTGAAATGTTGCTTTTATTTCCTGATTAATGTTTCAGTATATTTACACGTCCAGAAGGTAAAATTTTAATTTTCTGATGTGATTTTTTTTATCCTTGGCATTTCCTGGGTTGTTCAAGGCCAATAAAGATATCTGTCTGCATGCTGCAACTGTATATGGATTGTTTGTATCATCTTCATTCTATTTATAGTAAATTTCTATTTAAATTTCATACTTTTTCGAGTGAAAAGTTAGAAGAAACCACGAACCCGGATTTATCGCTTTATTTCATGATGGGTGCGTTTCAAACTGAGAGATTCCCTTTAAAAATTTAAACCAAACTATCCCTGTTTTTACTCAATTAAACAGACAAATTTCTACACATTAAAGAGTAGCTAGAGAAAAAACTAATACTTCATCTTGTAGCCCTGACTTTCCTCTATAAAATGATATAATAAAAAGATTTATTTATTTATTTACTAACAGTAAGATGTTTTTATTTTAAATATAAATAAATATTTTGCACGTCAGTAAATATTTGGCCTTTTTTGCCCATAAACAAATATTTAAGGGTTTTTGGACCTCCAATATTTAATATAAATTTCCGTGAATAAAAGTAGTGACCGATGGAAATACCTATGCAATATCAAAAATATTTTAGCAGGAGATAAAAATGAATCATAGATAAATTAATTCTAGCAAAAGTTGCATCGTTCATTTTTGCCGCAATCAAATCCACTGACTCGGAACGTAGTTTTCACATAAATTTAAAAAATATAAATAAATATTTCACAGTTTTTAGTAAAAATAAATAAATATTTTGACTATTTTCAGTAAATAACTATCCACCGTCAAATAAAAAATCACACTAATCACTTCAAACCATTTCTTTATTACTAACTCCAGTAGAACTCAATCAATTCTTATTTTACACAATGAAAATTTTCAAACAAAAAAAAAATATACAAACATAAATTAAATCTTTTTAACCTTCATTTTCTTCTTTTTCTCAAAATTCTCAGCTCCCAGAGTCTCCCTGGCGCTAACAGCAGGATTTCTGATATTATGTACAAATTCAGCACCAAAAGTAGACAAAGGTAGCATTTGTTTATACGTGAGACCAATGACGATGACTATTATTGCTAGAGGGAATGTGTAGTAAGATCCTTGATGCAAATCACCTTCGGCACCCTTGTATTTTGGGAAAAATTTGAAGGTTATGTGTTGATAAGAAGTATTTGCCTTCAAAACGATCTGTGGGAGACTGTATGTGTAAGAAGTTCGATGCAGAGAAGTGTCTAATCTCAGAACATATGCGCGGCCGTCGATGGGAACGGATGGAACTTGGAAAAAAGTCGACTGTGCCATGGCTACGGTGTTGACGATGCTTTCATCCCTGAATAACTTGACCTGGGAAAGAATTAATTTTTATGATTAGGATATTAGGATACTTTAATTCAGGATGTTTCATTTAATATTAAGTAATTCTGAATCGAATAAAAATGATAATATAAGTTTGATGAACTCATCGAAAGTTTTGATTGTGATTAGATATAGATTGCAGTTTGTTTACTATTGATTTTAGTTTATTAATCATGTGACAGGTCCCGTATGGCCTGATAGATGCTAGAGTCGGATGGGCAGATGACTGAAAACATCGGATAATACTCTGGAAATCTAAAAGCCTAAATTGTGTATGTTTTAAGTGACTAAAGTTTAATTTAAATACATGACTACTAAATTTCATTTGGGAAAATTAAACTTAGAATTCAATAGGCACGTTCAATCTTAGGAATTCAAGTGAATTCTCTCATTTCTGACGTTACTACATTCAGATTCTTACTTTAATACGAGTAAAGTAAGTCAAAAGTGACAAAAAACACTTCTATTTCCACGATCGAATGCAGCCACAGGTTTAAATTTTAGTCACTTTTCATTTAGCCCATAATAAACGATTAGAAAATGGCTATAACTATAGCTTTTTAGTCATTTTAAATGAATAAAAGAAAGGCTTTTGGATTATTAACCAAATGTAGCCATGTATGCCATAAGTGTATAAAATTTAGACACTATTTAGCCACTAAATGATGAATCTAATGATTTTTTTAGTCACTTGGATTTCCAGTGTGTACAGCTGAGTGAAATTAATGAGTAAAGTTTATTTTTCCACTCCACTATGCAATTTTTACGTGAAAAACAATAGATGTGTATTAAAAATATAAAATAACACAATCCTAAACTCTTCAGTTGAACTTTGCATTTGATTTTCATCTATCGAGCTTCAAATCCCTGAATAAAAAAATCTTTAAAATTCTTCAACAGTTTATAATACCTGAAGGGTGTTGAGGAACTCGCTCTGGGTTACAATGTTCCCTGATATTTCCATTTGAGTTGGCCGGCGAAACACAATCATGTCCAATCCTCTAATATCTGCATTCTGTACCTAGAAAAAAAATTATATAAATATTAGAAAAAATATTAATACTAATAAAAATTAATATTACTTTGATCGTTTTTGCAATCGGAGTCGCATGATCCAGATTATGTTGAGGATCTTGCTTACTCTTCACCCTCACTTGATACTGACACCCAGGCTTCAACCCACGAATCCTATAATTTCCTTCAACTTCAGTCGTCGCCTCTTCCTGCGATTCCTTGCACGTATTTATCCCGATCGCTTCAACCACCACACCCTGTTCGGGCTCCCCGACCAAAGACGTTATATTTCCATAACAACTGAAAGCGACACGAGTCGCTTTCAGTTCAATATTCACCGTCTTTCCCTCGCTCAGATCGACGATAGTCGACGGTGGACTGAAGTTAAATTCCTTCAAAACCGGTCGTAAAAAATACTGACCCGGTTCCAGATTGAGAAAATGCAATTCCCCATTCTCTCCGGTCAAACTATTTTGCCGATAATCCAAACCCCCGCTCAGAGACAACAACACACCATCGATGCCTTCGTTCTTCTCATCAACAACTTTCACAGCAATTTCGGCCAACTTAAATGCGACGAAATCGAATTCCTTTTCCCCGGTCAACACATAACCATGTTTCCTCGCTTGGACGACATATTTCTCCTTATTGTCCAACGGCCCGATCGAATATTGACCCGTTTTGTCCGTTTTTGTCACCGGTTTCTCCTTCAACGCTTCTTCCCCGTCACCCATATATATCTCAACGCCCTCCAACGGCGGAACGACTTTTCCGTTGATGAAAAAACCCATCCTTCCTTCAAACGTGACGAAATTCTCCATACAATTGTCCTTAGCGACGATTGTTTGATCTCCCGGAGAGAATAACAAACGACCGGATCGAGGTTTCATCTGCACCGTATCCTCTGGCTCGAGCCACAGATGGAAATTATAGACTCCGACACCTTCCTCGAATTTATTCAAAGTCTCACTCGACGTTTTTCCATCGCGTGACGTCACGTTTACTTCGAGTTCCATGTCCTTCACTTGCGTGTTTGTTTTGATACTCCCCGTGAATAAATGATGCGTCGCTTGAAGGATGATAATTTCCGGTTTGTTAGTGTCGAAAGTGATGTTCTTCGTTCCGAATTTGTGACAACCTTCAGTGGTCAGTTCGTAGACTCCGCTGTGCGATAAACACAGACTGTTGGATCCCTTCGTTGCTTTATGCGTGCGTTTTTCTTCTTTTAATTTGTAGTGAAGTATCGTTTCGTGCGATGGAACGACCGTCATGACGTAACCGCTTTGGATAAATTCTAAATTCTTTACGTCTTTCGTCCCGACTTTTACTTCTAGTTGGTTCTCCGACCAACACCATTCTTGTTTCGTGATGCGTAAGATGTATTCTCCCGGGAGGATCGACTCGAATTGAAATTTGCTTTTGTCGTGAAGTAGTGTGAAGGAATTCGTTTCGACCAATCCCTTCACTTTGGGCGATAAAGTGACGATGGCTCCGGTGCAGGAATTTTTGCATTTTACGTCTCCGCTTAATTTGGCGAGGAATTGTTTGAAGTTGATGTTTGTGACGAATTTGTCTTTTACGGTGACGGTGTGTGAGTCGGGTAGAAATCTGAGACCGATTTTCATTTCGGCGTCGGGGATTATCGGGGTTATTTTGTATTTTCCCCGACTCAGTTCCGCACAGAATTCTCCGTTTTCGTTGGTGCGGACACTCGTTGGTGAATCTTTTGGTGAATCTGTTGGTTCGATTGCGAGTAATCTCAGTGCGTTTATGTCGAGGCCGATTGGGAGGCGAGTGATTTCTAATTTGCCGCAAACTTTGAAGGCTCGAGCGATTATAGGGCCCAACTGAGGGGCGCTTGGGGTTATTTTCACGTTCATCGGATCGAATACCATGTTATCTAGAATAAAAAATTTAATAAATATTATTATCAGTTTTTTCTTTGCTGAAAATAAAATTTTATCATCAAAATACAGTCGAATTCGCTTATAAGCATCGGGTCGGGGACTGAGATTAACGCAAAAAAAAAAATTGCAAAAACTGCTGGAAATGTTTATTTATGTATTTAGATACTGTAAATAAGCTATTTTAAGAATAAAAATCATTTTAAGTCAATTTTGAACAAAATAACCTGTATTTTTCTTTTGCACACAATTAGTTGAGTAACCGATTCCATATTTCTTAGCAATTTCTTTTGGTTTTGTGGTTTTCAGACCTTCTGAAAATTGCCAATCGATAAAGAAAGTCTTTAGAAGCCATCGTTTTACTTTCAGATCTCGAGAGTAATAAATAAACTACGTATAAATGGCGTAATTTGCTGGAAAGCTCTTATACCCGAGCCAAAATCACAAAAATGTCCATAATGTTGCTCTTAAAAGCAAATTTCTCATTTATCCGGAGCTCTTTAAAGCAGACTTTAATTAAGCTTACACGTAAGCCAATAGAGAAAAAAATCGGAAAATTTGAAACAGGCTTTTAAAAGCAGACCGTTCCCTTCCGCGGAGCTTTTATAAGTGACTCGACTGTAATTTGAAAAATAATGTTTGTCATAAGCATTTACCCTTAACGACCAAAATTTTATAATTCCCAGCCTTCATATTGACAATCGTAAACGAGCCATCTTTTTTCGTTTCAGTCTGAAGTTCATCGTTGAGCCATACGAGTGCGCCTGCAACCGGTGGACCGTTTGGTGAAGCCAAAACATGACCGACGACATTAAACCCTTGCAACTATTAAAACAAAACAAAACAAAACAAAAAATTAAAATAAAAAAAAAACATTTTCATTTATTAAAAGGACTCCATTTATTCGACCCCCAAATTCCCTGCTCCCCCCCCCCCAAAAAAAAAAACCTAAATTTTACCCC
>JAQFZO010002908.1:0-10974 GCA_034695885.1 Geophilus flavus | reverse complement strand
AGTTTAGGGAAAGTCCCGAATTACCCAGAAGTCACTCTTATGTCAGGGTCTATTATAATGCCCCACGTTACAATAGCCCCTCGCACTAACTGCAAAAATCGAATTTTCCCCGTGGTGAAATAGAGACCCGCGCACAATTAGAGAATTTACGGTAATTAGACATCCAATGAATCTTACAATACCTTATTTGAGTCTCTTGATTTACACTCATGACCATTTCGGGTGTAATGTGTTGCAATTGGAGGCCATAAATTAGAAAAATCGAGGTAAATCTATAAATCATTAAAGTGTGTACTTTAATTTAAAGTTGAGTAAAGAGAGAGGGAAGTATAGACGTCGGAGATGAGGATGATGGGGTATTTTCTTTTTTCGTGTGAATCTTTAATGATGTACCGCGCTTCATTACGTATTAATGTTCAGTTATGATGGAGACAAATCAATTAATACGGAGACATGTAAATTGCAGTATCTGGAGTAATTAATAGATTTGTGATGAATAATGGAAAGGGGAATGATGGGAAACTTAGTTATAGGGGTATTGATTATGCTGAATAAGATGTGAGGTTTTGGTTAGTAATGAAAGAAAATTCTGTTAATGAATGTCTCATGTGTTGAGACTGTTGACAATTTTCTGGGAATCAGTTTTTGGGGAAGTAAAGCGAGGGAAGTATTGGAGAAATAAAATTGGAAATATTTTTGAGTTTTTTGAAGTTGATAGTCGGAATTTCCTGATTTAAAATGCAAAAATTGTGAGCTCATGTGTAAAATTTTGAGAAATTGATGTGAAAAATGTTAAATCTCAATTTACATCTTATTTTAAACGGTGTACAGTAAATTTTATTTTGTAAATCCGATATAAAGTATAGCTTTAGCCACAAATTTACATCAAATTTAGCATTTGTAAATCTGAAATTTTTTGCAGTAGTTTATATATAGAGCTCACAATATCGGCCCAAATTCGAATTTCGATATTGTGTTAAAACTGCTATTTTGACGTTTGGTTTTCGAGTCCTTTAGATTTTATTCTGTACAGCTAAATCTTAAAAATTCAAAATATCGAAAAATTCCGTCTTATTTTATTGAAATAGAACTTTAAACATTTTTTTTAAATATTTAATTTGACCGATATTGTGAGCCATATTTGTATAACAACTTCACGACCAGAAGCATGTTTTAATTAATTAAGGGTGTGAATCAACTGATTGCAAATTGTATTAAAAAAGGGTGTATTCGATGCGCAATATTCGAAGAAATACGTATTTCATTTTTAAAAAAAAACATTTCCAGACATGTGGGTTATATAGATTTTAACTTTTTCTTTTTCTATCTAAACTAAGAAAAAAAACACTCAGAATTTAATGTCTTGACTGACATTTTAAGGATTCTCATTGAAAATATTTTTCATCGAGCTTTTAAAAAAAAAATATTTTCCTTAGGAAAAATAATTGAAAAAAAAATAATTTTTTTTTTTAATTAAACAAAGAATAATGACAAATATAGAGAAAGCGAGTAGTCGAGAAAAAAAAAAGAATAAAGCTCTTTTCAGAGCATCCTATATAGAACGGTTCAATCTGCACTAACTACAAGGCCAGTGAGACCCAGACAGACTCAGACTGTGTCTACATCGCCGCCGCCAGCTCGTATTGATCCGTGGTTACTGGCTCTCATCCGTTGCCTGCCATGCCGGCTCCATGAAGCAGCAGTTGCGAGTGAGCAGTGGCAGCAAAGGATTGCAATGACAGTGTGGTCAGAAACGAAGCTTGTCTATTAGTGTCAACGAGAATAGAGCAAGGTTGAGCTTGGTATGTTTTTTATTTCGGGTGCACAATCTCACCAAGATTTGCATTCTCCACTCACTCGGCTTGCAGGAAGTTTAATCAATTTATGGATGGTTGATTTGTGTGTCTGCATTTGCTCGAAGAGAGGGTTGATTGAGAATGATGTAAACTGTTGTTTAGGGCACCGAACACAGCGCTGCTGCTAAGTCTACTTGCAAATTAGCTTTTATTCGTGCGGATGAATGATTTATTTATAGTGGTTTTTTTTTTTTTTTTTTTTTTAGTTAGTGGGTTTTTTTCCGTTTGTAAATGTTAAAGTGTGGTATTGACCTAGTTATTTGGGTGATGATGCATCCTTGTTATGAATGCGTGGTTTTTTTGTGTGTATTTTGATTTTAATATTTTTATTCTTTTTATTTTTAGGTAAAATTTGAGTCGTCGTTGTTTGGACTTTTCGACTAGTTTTGGAAACTCCGGAAACCGTGACTATGTTTAGTTTTCATAAACCGAAAATTTACCGTTCGAACAGCGGATGCTGCATTTGTAAAGCCAAGTCTTCTAGTTCGCGATTCACGGACAGCAAGAAATACGAATCAGAGTTTGAGATGTGTTTTAAGATCACCGAGAAACGATCGGGCGAAATTTGTAATGCGTGCGTGCTGCTGGTTAAGCGATGGAAGAAACTGCCACCAGGAACCCCCCGCGATTGGCACCATGTATGATAGATTTTTATATTTTTTAACCTTCCTACGGCCAACGGGGTCTATTTTCATCCGTCTGATGTAAAAAAAATTAATAAAAAATTGTAAAACTATCAGAAAACCAGCCTAACCTATGTGTATATTCTTTAAACTCTTCATATAATTCGAATGTGAAATTTAAAAAAAAAAAAAAAAAGTGTTCCAGTTAAAATTGACCCGGGTTGGCTGCTGCTGTTTCTTAAAAAGCCAACAGTGCACATGCACAGTTGTCGGGGTCTCAAAAAGACCCCAGTTGGCCAGGCAAGGCCTTTCAGTACATAGGCCGTAGGAAGGTTAAAAATGATGTTATAATTGATTTTTATTTTATTTTTTTTAAAGGTGGTTGATGCTCGAGCTGGACCTGGGACGAAATCATTAATGAAATTCAAAAGTTCCAAGTTAAGCAAACGGCCTTCGAAAAAGAACAAAATTAAACGTATAGTCAAGCGATGCACGACACCGCCGCCACCGCCGAGTCCGGGAGGGCTATCCGACGACATAACTGGTTTGTTTGTTTGAAATTTGAGTGTGAGTAGATGTGTAATTTCATGTAATTTAATTTTTTTTTTTTTTAAACAAAAATAGGAGAAGAATGTTTAAGTGATAGATCCACATATACTCCAAGCCCAATTCCTAGCGATGGATCTGAAGATTCGTATCCTGCCACTCACCTAAAACGAAAGATGATCAAAAAGCGAATGAAAGCTTCAAGAAGAAACAAATGCGGCTCATCACCAAAGAAATGTAGCTCCTTTGTCGACATGACTTTTTGGAAAAAGTATGTTTCGTCAGGAGTTTGGCGAGAATATCAATCTGATTCATTTTTTTTTCTTGAGAAAAATTGATTTTTCCAGTATGACATCATTCCACTACTTCCGTTACTGAAAACCCTCGTGAATGTTGAATTCGCGAAATGGGGTTATAGTTTTGTGTGGAAAATAGTTAGATTTCAGATTTGTAAATACGTACACTGAAAATTGACAGTACAATCATGTATATATAAGTTCATGACTTATCGCGGATTTGTAAATACTGTAGATAGAAGGGAGACCCGCATTCGGGGAAATTAGTGGTGACACGTTAAAGGATTTTCTATAAATTTGAGATTTTGAAAGGTTTTTGGAGTTTTTTCAAAAGGTTGAAAATTAAAAATTTGAGAATCTCTTGGGATTTTCGGAGCCATCGGCAAGATTTTTGTGAATGTCGATCGAACTCTGCGTCTGTATAGGCTTGGCTAAGGCCTGAGAGAAATGGAAGACTATCCTTGTCAATTTTAGGCACTTGGCTTTTCTAGTTTCATGCGCATACCAATGCATATGTGCGGAATTTTATCTTACATTTTACTTTGGCTAATTTTTGCACGCCTGAAGCTAGGCGCCAAAATTTTAGCACCCATTACCCTCAGGCCTTACTATCGCAATTACAACATGAATGAAGCTACATAGTTTTGTGTTGCGATTCTGCGCCAAACTCATACCACAGACACACTTCTGCCTGCCTAGTGGTGAACAGTGAACTCTTGACTTTCTGGCCAGACAAAAGCTGTGATACTAATCTTTAAGCGGAAATCGAGGGCTTACTATAGTGTAAATAAACAACCGCAACAACTAATCATCTTGATAAAAATTATCAATTTTTGCACTGATGACTGGGGACAGAAACTAAGTAAACAAAGTAAACGCAATAGTGAGTTTGCTTAGCTGCATTCAAAAACTAAAACAAAAATTATGTTTGTATTTTAGGCATAACTTATTTCTCATTAATTCTCAATTTAATGAGAATAAGTGACGCCTAAAACACAAATTTAAGTTTTTGAATGCTGCTACTATTTCTCAGTTTTTTTATTTATACAAGTAGATAGTGTAAAAAAAAGTCGCAATTATAAAATAATGAAGCCAGAAAACCAGAGTTTCAGATTATAACTATAATTTTATGATGGAAACCTCTGCGCACAAACTCACTATTTATGCTAATTAGATTTTAACGAATGTGGAAACGGTACATAAATTTGAATAGTAAACGTTGCGGTCTTCTGTATGTATAATTAGTGTGCAAATTTTAAATAATATTTTGTTTTTTTCTCTAGGGAAATAGTATGTTGTGGAACAGTGTACATCGGTCCAGGAGGAGGTGTTATCATCGATCAAAAATTGTTTCATCCCTGCCAGAGATGCAAGAAGGAACAAGATGCAGCTTCGAATATTAGCGAATACGAAACTGCCCCAAGTTCATCCACCGAAATCTCATTGTCAACTAACGACATTTCGTCGCAACCTGTAAAACACGAAGACGGAAATCCTTTTTATTAATGAAGGCTTATGTTTAGGTATTTGAATTATTCTTTTTTATAAATTATTTTTCTTTAAAAATTGCATTTATTGTTTATTCCAAACAATTTATTTTGTAATGTGACGTCGACGGTTGGCAAAGCTGATCTAGCCCAACAATTTTTTTAACATAATAAATGTAAAAATAAAAAAAATCAGAAAAAAATTTAAATTATTTTAGGCAATTGGTGAATTTTTTTTTTTATTTTTCTAGTATAATAAGTATAAATATAAAAAAAAAATAATATGAGTATTTAAGAAGGGCATTTTTATCTAATTGTATTTTAAGAAAATATTTCTACTTACACAAAAGGTGTTGAATAGTTTTTTGCCAACTTTGTTCTAGTCACTAGGACTAATTTGAATGCTTGGTGAAAAGGTAATCGTTTTTTTTCTCTTATTGTCTTATGTTTTAACCGCTTGTTCACACTTGATTTCATATTTTTCATTGTGCATTTGTTT
Source organism: Geophilus flavus (assembly GCA_034695885.1). Classification (NCBI taxonomy): domain Eukaryota; kingdom Metazoa; phylum Arthropoda; class Chilopoda; order Geophilomorpha; family Geophilidae; genus Geophilus; species Geophilus flavus. The sequence goes on along the minus strand of JAQFZO010002908.1, from coordinate 5,667 downwards.
TGTGTTGCAGACATCTGTTCTTTATTTATAGATTGACGAAAGCAAATAATAACAAAAGGGTAAATGTTATATTTTCTTTATTTTACGTTACATAACTTAATTTATTGCAGACTATGTAATTTTTTACAGTTTTTTTTTAAAGAAATAATTTCTGTGAATTTTTTTTTAAAAATTTATTTAAAAAAATCTAAATGCAAAAACACGACTGTTTGACCAAAGAAATTGGTCTTCAGCAACCTTTGACCAAAAATATGATCATTCACATATTGAATCACATTGGGAATGAGAGTGCAGTAGAACAATTTATTTTTATTTTTTTAATTTAATCAAAATGAATAAATAAGAAAAAAAAACCGCAAAATCAAATGTTTTAAATAAAACTACGCAAAAAAATGAATGATTGGGCATGATAATTCCAAAACTGGTGGTTAGTTTCAGGCTTCCATGATTTGAGCACTCCGTACACGCTCAATTTCTTTATATTTTTATTTACATATTGATTGATTTGTAATATACAAAAATAATTATAAAGAAAATTTTTACATCATAAAATTTAAAAAAAAAAAGATAAAAAGTATAATTCACCATATACACTTTTTGGTTTAAAAATTTTTGACAGATTTTTTTACTATGCCATAGAGATTATTCTGTCAGTGGTCACAAAATGTATAGTAATTAATTTCACTTTGCATTTTTACATCTAGATAATATGCAAGCACAAGAATAAAATAATAATAATAATAATAATAATAATAAAATATGATTTTTTGACACTAGAATGGTCAAAAATGGTCATTTTAGTGTTAAAGAGGCAAAGACACGACGATAAATTACTATATGCTACAGTAACTATGGCAATTGGTTTCAAGTCTGGCTGTTGCAGAGATCAATGTAAAAGTATACATTAATTTTTGATGTTAATTTATCAGTTTTTCATAGTTCTAGCAAGTAGGGGTGTTCACTGGATGCGGACTCGAGTGAATTTAATGCCTCCATTCACTGGTGCTCGAATTTTTCGAATTCATTTTATTGATTTCACTCCTTGAGCATTATTTGCAGGAGTGAAATCAGAAATCTTTTGCTCAGTATTTCATCTCCAGTTCCAATCAAGATATTAAGACAAGGCTAAAGAAAAAAATAAATAAATAGCTTAACGTAAAGAACGAATACAAATTTTTGTATTTTACGTTTTGTTTGCAATGAATTATGTCGTTTAAATAAGCGCAAGTTGCTTAAGGTCAGCGTAAACTGCCATTTTTTAAGTATTTGTGAATGTAGTGGAATTTTTTTGAATGCTGGTTCAACCCATGATGAGCATGTACGAAATTTTGTGTGTTGACTGGTTTTAATTTTGATTCTATTTGATTCTATATACAATTTATATGCAGCTACATTTAAATGAAATGTAACTTGAAAACAAAACTTTCATTTTTATATTCATATCATGTGTGTGACTGTAATTTTGTGAATGTTTCTTTGTCTACTATTTTTGTTTTTTCCTTCCTTGCTTGATTGTAGTAAAAATACGTAAAATCCGATAAAAAACCTCGTTTTATCAAATTTAAACAAGAAATCTCGAAATTAGTGAAAATGTTTTTGTTGTGTAACTTTTTAATTCATTCAAGATAATTATTATATTACTGTTGTTTGATGTTTTTATTCCACTTTTTTTTTATTAATCAATTCAATAACCATGCAAACATGTAAAGGTTGAAATTATGATTTTAATTTAAATTTTTATTTATCTTTACATTCCTTTCGTATAAAAACTGAAAACCAGTAGACGTGACTATTTTCATTTGTGATCTTTTAATTTGAACAAGTACTAGATTTAATGCAATTTTTTAAACATTTCTATTTAACCTTGGCAAAGATGTGTGAATATACTTGCCAGTCGACACAATGTTTAAAAAAAAACCGATAATAATAATAATTAATAATAATAATAATAATAAATTGCCAAAAAATAACCGCATAATCCATGTAACCAGAATTAATATCGATGTTTGTGATGTTTGTAGCTAATATTAACCATAATTGTATGTAGATATTGGGAATTGATTGTGATTCAACTCATAATATCCTGGAAAGTGTGCTTTTTTTCATGTATTATTTTTATTTTTGTTTTAAATATTTTTTTTTTAATGTAAACAAAATGCTAGTCCACACCTTTGACTCTGAATTTACCGGATAATTTTCATGTTTGATGAATTGTTTATATGATTTTGGGAAATCTCCAAAAATTACATGATGCTATTTTAATTTATTTATATGAATAACGACACATCCATTTTTCATTCATGACATTTTCCACAAGTCTTTCAATAATAAGCCAAATCTCAATGAAATTTTTTCATTTATTTCCGATTTTAATAATATTATAATAGCAATATGTAATTTCTGGTTACGCCCTATTGAGTCTTCCACTTTTAACCTGTAATGGAGCTGATAAACCCGAAAGATCTGCAACCTATTACTGTGCAAGTAATGGCAGCTATATCAAAACACATCATAAAAAAAAACTACTTAGAATGACATTGGTTTGGAAGAAAAATCAGAAATAAGGGTTTGCATTCATAAAGAATCGTAGAATCGATGAAACTTAGGGGTTTCAATAAATCAGTTGATTTTGTGAGTTCTTGATTGTGTGATTATGTGATAACCCACCAATTCCTGTTGTGTGGTACCTGTCCCACTGCAATAACCATATGATATGGAGCAAAGCGAATAATCGCTGCAATTACAAAAATGTTAGGAAAAAAATTTTGCTATTTTTCAATTTTGGTACATTTTTAATGTTGTGATTAAAAATTTTGTTTTGATATATATTTGGAATGTGTAAAAGTTACAATTTGGAGTTTTGATGTTTGTATTTTGTCTGGTCCAATATGGCCTTAGTTGCTCTCGATTTTGGTTTCGTAGTAGTTCGCACAGGAATCATGCGTGACAGAAATTGGCAGGTTATTCCATAATCGTACAATCAAGAACTCAAAAAATCGACTGATTCTTGAAAACCCCTTCTGAAGAAAATTTTGCAGTTGGAGATAGCCTTGTGCATAATTTTCTCACAATGTATGCATTCCCATAAGTTTATTTGCAGCTCAAATAAACCAGTATGCATAATTATGTAAAATTATCACTTCATTTTTGTATACAATTTCTTTATTTAAATGTATATTTATATAAATATGTAAAAGCTTGCCAATAATTTTTTATTTTTAATCAAATTTTTAAATATGAAGGAAAGAAAATGAAAAATTCACCTTCCGCTTTGCTGTCATTAGATTATAAATGTACCAGGTTTAAATACTCGGGCATTATTCTCAATTTTTGTGTATTTTTAAGACAATCACAAAATGCTCATTCACTTCTGCTCACACATTTCAATATCAGTTTTTCTTTAGAATATATCATATCATTTTTGATTGTGCGCAAGTTGACATTTTGTCATTTCATGTAGTCAAAGGTTTGGATGTAAGCATTGAATTATGGTAACTGTAGTGTTAAATGTAAAAGAAGTATTCCATCTGTTGCTTTGATATAAGAAATTCTGTTAATTTTCGCGTCATAGTGTAGAGAAGAAAAAAAATGGCTAAGGGACTATGAATTGTTTTTAACATGTAAGAGTCAAATTACACCAACACTATTTGCCACGTATACGATATTATAATGGCGTGGTTTTGACCGACTGCTGTCCATCATTTTTAATCCAAAGTTCATTCTGAATCTAAAAGAAGGATAAATTTAAAAAAAAATCATAATTATTATTAAAGATGATTTTTTTTAAAAAATGAAAAAAGTGGAGGAAATGTATGCGCTGTGTGATTGCACTGTGCTTATTGTAAAGAGGGAACTATGCAGATGGATATGGATACGTAAATGTACATGATGGCCAGGTATCTATTAATTAGATAAGAATAGACCTTTTTTAAAAAAAATAATAGTTTAAAGGCTCAATTTATTATAAGTTTTAATTTATGATTTTATAAGTGATCATTTCTTAGTTAGTGCAATTCGTTACAAAATCTAGTCAACATTAACCGTATGTTGGACATGAGTGCGAATGCAAGAAAAGGTTTCGGTTTATTATTTGACCAATTTGGACATTTTATAGATTTTTTTTTTTTTTTTTATGGATTACAAATTTTATATTTTTTTTCTTTGAAAGGTTTGTTGTACATTGTAAAGCTTTGGTTTGGAAATGTACAGGATTGTGAATACAAATTTAAAAGAAAAACAATTGGAAAAAAATGAAAATTATCACATTACAATTTTATTTTAAATGTGCCTTCCAATCTGTCGAGCTTTGGCTAAAAGTTGTGATTTGTAAAATTAATTTGTACATAGGGAAAGTAAAAATTTCGATGAACTAAGGACGAAGAAAGTAAGACTGGACAACTGCTTGGCAAACAAAAAGTGTAAGCTTGGAAACATTTATCCTCCGTATTTATTGTTAGCTGTTGACTATTTATTTCCCATCATCCCTCTTTTGGTACTGTATTTTGTAGTTTTGACAATGTTAAGCAATAAAATTCCTTTTTCTTTACAATTTTTGTGTGTGGATTCTTGAATTTCTTGACTATGAAGCATCTAAAAGAAAAATTACATTAGAGACTGTTTTCTTGCGCGAGAAATTTATCGCACGAATGTTATAAATATAAAATTAAGAAATATTTTAAAATATTTAAAGAAGCAATTCAGGAGACCCAGGACATTTACAGATTAGTTGAGTTTTTTGTTTTTAATTTTTGTGTTGACAATTCGCAACCTGTCACACGAGAATTTTATTACAAAATTATAATTTTTTTGTTTATTTTGAAATTATTTTGTTTTTTCTCACGAGAAGTCTTCAATTCTCAGTTAACTATGTGAAATCCAGACAAAAAAATTGAACAGTGGCTATTTCCACCCCAGATCCAATTATTGGTCCAAAGGGGTTATCTATTGGGCCATTTCCAGCTGATTGGTCCTGATTCAGGACTCCTGAAGAGTGATATATTGTACTATTCCTATCCCATTTGATTCAGTTTCATACCCCCTCCCCATCCACACGAGGAATGCTAACAGGACCGGGATTTTTCCGCTTAGAGAATCTGGTCCGGTCGGTTTTTTCGGGTTGGGACAGGACCGGAATTACGAATTTTTCCTTTTTCGGGTCTGGGACGGGTCTGAGACATTGAAAATTAACGAATTTTGGGTCCGGTACTGAAATCGGGACAATGATTGGTTTGGTCCTGCGCATCTTTTTAGAGTCATTTTGTGGAAATGAGGAAATTGGGTGGTATTACTTGCACCTATTGATTTTAGCAGAATCGGGAATGGCACTACGGTACTAGTAGGTAACCCTTTGGGACCAATAATTGGATCTCGGGTTAAAGCTAAGTATAAGTACTCATAACTTTTATCTGGCCATGAAACCTGTGCCCAGAATTGTCACAATATCCCACTTGTTAAGCTAAGTACTCATAACTTTTGTTTGGCCATGAAACCTGTGCTCAGAATTGTCCATATTAATCTCCCACTTGTGTATTGGGAAGATTGATGGTAGGTTGCTATTGGCTGAAAGCCACAGAAAGTCTGGCACACAGAAAGTCTCTCCTTTCTGTTCACAGGCTCACGGCACAGACTTTCCAGGTACGTGAATGTGGTAATTTTACATAATTATGC
>JAQFZO010002907.1:0-10980 GCA_034695885.1 Geophilus flavus | reverse complement strand
ATAAAGAGCTTTATAGCGTGGTGTACTCGACGGTGTTCAAGAAAGACGTTGACATTCTACCGGAATTTGAAGCCATTTTGCGGAGACACAAACCAGATTTCGTAGCTCTACTAAAAAATCCAGTAAGACACGATTACCAGTGTGTTTCGCTATATATATCTTCATTAATTTGTTACCTTCCATAGGCTAAAAATGCAGAAAGTCGTGAAATTCTTCGAAAAGGCGCTTCAGAAGGAATTCCAGTGTTGGGCCGCAATGTGCCACAAATCATACCCCAATCGATGATAGAAGAAGCTTTAATTCTAAGCGATATGTTCAACTTAAATGAAATATCGGCTGTAGAATTATTAATAGCCGGCAAGAGACTAATTTTTGAGTCCCGAGATTTTAATCGCAACCAATTTTTGTTTATCTTTTTCAGGTGAAAATCAGAAAGCTAATTTTATTGGATTAAATCGTGCCTTAGTTGCCGTTTTGTTGTATTACGATGGCCGGCAGAGTGTCGTGGCTTCGTTGCGAGCATTGATCCAAGCACGAGAAGGCAGAACGTGGACTTTAGGTCTCAGTAATGAAATTGTTAATTTAGCCACGAAATACACCAATCAATTACTAGAAGAAGGATTATTTCGTAAAATTCTCGATTTATTACTCGAGATGGATATGGCTAGCGAAGTTGATAAATTACAGAAAAATCGCGGGTTGGGGATTCCTCGCCACCGAAAACAAGTAAATATTTTACTTTTTCTTTCAATTAAAAATAAAAGATTTTATTAATAAATAATATTTGTTTTTAATTTCACTTTTCAGGTGGTGGATTTGATAATAGAAACCAAACAGACCCTCGCTGAATGTTTATATTGTTGGGCTTGCCAATCGGCGTTGAGTTCCGATCACACTTTACAACTCTTGGCATTTCTTGCTCGACACAATCCAGTGTCATCTGACGGTGTGATGGACAATGTCACTTTAGCGCTTGTAATGGCAATCTTATACGCTGTTGATGTCAATATTTTGGAGCAAGCCGAAGATAGCGAACGTAATTTTTAAAAATTTGTTGAAAATTAATGATTCTATACGTATGGTAATAATTTTATTTTTCTTTCTTTTAGTTTTGATGCAGAAAATTCCGATTATTTCCGATCCTGATTTTATTCCATCCATACATAAAGAGTTGATGGGCAGTACTCAGTGGGAAAGTCCACAACTTAAAGCCGTCTTTCAATTTGCATGGGCAGTCAGTTTGCGCATTTTGTCACAACAAACCAACATGCAAAATTTTCAACAGTATTTCGAAGAAGATGAATATCTTTTAGATCAAGCTGTTAATGATGGAGTGTTTAACTTTTTACACACGGTTTTGCTGATCGACGATACATTTTATTCAGAGGTAAATGTATACAGGAGATGAATTTAATTATTTTAAATAATAAATAATAATTTTGATTGAATTTTGCAGGAGTTTTATGTAAAAAAGATTTCACGGTTCGATTACTGACTTCGTCGTCCACATGCCGTTGAAAATGAAGGAATCGAGAAACCACGGTGATGGAATGGGGCGAATTATTCTAACGCACGAACATGAAGGTCTCGATCCGCCCCAAAATTTGCAGAGACATTTTGAAGAATCGATGCAAAGCGTAAATAATAAATATTAAAATAATTTATTGACTTTGAGACGAATTTTAATAAAATTTAATATTTTTTAAACAGATGTCATCGCTTTAAACGCCAAAGATCCTCTCAAACTTGAATTAATTGTAGTACCGTAGGCTGGGACCGTTTTTCATGTCATTTCATCGATATTATGCCAATTTACGTTAGTAAGTGATACGCAACATATTTATCGTCGACGACCACCGATGCGTGGAATCACGCCGTTGGAACTAAAGGGACTGTCGGCAGTCCCGTAGCTGATCCAAACAGAGGTAAATTTTTGAGTAATAATTTTGAGTACCCTGATATTTTTTTAAAACACGCTAATTTATTTTTGTTGTTATTTTTAGGATGAATTTGCACGAATTGCAGTGTGTGTGAACATCAACGATGGCATCCACTTGTAGTTCTATTCGGTTTGGTTGACTGCAGCGTGCCAACTACGTTCAAAGCCGAGCTTCTGTTGACACTGTCGGCTTTCGCGAAGACATCGTCGATCGCGGTTAATTTGTGGTGTTCTCTCGAGATCGTGCAAATTTTGCGAACGGTTAAAAACACTTCGGCGTATCGATCGACTGGAATTCAAACGGAATTGGATGAAATCGAAGCTAGAAACGAAGAATTTCCGACGACGAGAGCGTTTCTTTGTTTACTCGGCGTTTTAGTCGACTTACTCATTCCGCAAACTTCGGACGTTGGATTTCGAGCACCCGGATTCGATCCTTATTTGGAATTTGTCAGATATTTCACATTCCTGAAGGCTGATATGCGCTTATAAAAACGGCGGAGAAAAGGTTATTTCGTAAATTTAAATTTTTCATTTTCGGGTCATTAAATAACTTTTAGAAAATTATTAGAAGGTTGCTTGAATGTGTTTTACAAATTGCAGAAGAAACATGAGGTTATGCCTGAAGATTTCATAAACAAGTTGCCGAACTTCAATGAGGCGGATCGACCACCGCTAATAAGAGACCCGGACACAATATTCTCGTTTACATGCACTGCTGCACGATGATGCAATGTTAAAAATGGTAACTTTATTTTTGTTTTTTGTTTTTTGTAGATGATTGATTTGTATTTAAATATTTACAGGTTTTGTATATTATCACCGAAGCTGTTCGGCTTTTATCGCAGTTCACTAATATTCCGAGTAAAGAAGATTTGCAAAAAAAAAGCAATTTGCTCGCTTTGAAATTGATCGGTGCCGTATTGGATAAACAAACAAAGTTTCTTGATTTATTGCGAGAAATCGGATCGTCATTGCTCGTGTCTGGCTTGGACGAGTTGCTGCTAATGATTAATCCTCGTAGTGGACGAACTGATTATCTTCTCTTCATCGCAAAGTATTCAATTAATATTAGCAAATCTTAATTTTTTTTGCTAATTATTAATTTATTTATTTTTTATATTAAATTTCAGGTTTACGACTTTTAGCAGTTTCTTACGCAAACACGCTTTCTACGTAACGAAAATTCTATGCCAATTGTGTCAGTCGCAACTTGTTACCGTTTTTACGACAAACGAGTCCGAAACTAAAGAATGGATTTGTCGAGACGCTCGATACTGATGATGCGGAAATTTTGATCTGAAATTCGACACGAATGAAGACATTTTTGAAGTTTACATACCTCAAATTACCAGGCGTAATATCGTTCAGTCGATGTTAACTTTGCTTCTTCAACAACAACCAAATTTGGCGCATTTCTTTCTCGGGTTTGACTTGAGAAAACCGATAAATAAAACTGTACTGTTTGAATTGAGAAAACCGATAAATAAAACTGTACCTACTGCAAAAACCAGGTTGATCACTTTACCTTTTGTTTTTATTATTGCATATTCTAATTTTTTTTAAATACGACAGGAATTTTGAATTTGCCTCGAACCTAGTCAAAAGTGAAATTGACAAAAGTGATACGAACAAGGGGGAAACATTATTATAATAGCTAAAACTTTGATATTGCGCATCTCTTGTAATTTAATTCTTATATTACTTAAAAAACTCGAGTGAGCCCGCCACCATCTTGGCCATTTTCGCTACTGAAGTAAATTTCCATTTTCGATTTGAAATCAAAGTGCTCAAACTCTTCCAACGCCGATTACCATACATCATCCCGGCGTATCAAAAAGCTATACGTTTTCTCGTTTAGGGGTCTTCTTAAGAAATCCAAAATTGCTGTTCAGCACCATCATCCACTACAAAATGCGAGACAAAAGGACACAAAACAACAGCTACCAGAGGATTTCCCTTTAGTAATGATTCAAAAATAAAATAAAATTCAATCGGGAAGCAAGCATTACTTTTTATTGAAAAATACGTTTTAACCAGGATTTTTTATTGCTTTGCTTCATTCAGTCGGTGTCGTATCGAGTGCCAAGGAAGCCTCCTAACCACATAAATAAAATGAGGGGAAGTTGTGGGATTTGAACCCACCCTCAATACTTCACCTTCTGAATTTGGCAAAATAAGAGTGAGTTTGGACAGTTTTCACCAATTTTTCGTTATAACTACAGTATGTTTAAAGAAATATTAACAATTATTAAATAATAAAATGTCATCAATCGTCTTACAGAATTATTGAGTGATGTTGAAAAAGGTGACTCAATCGAATGATATGTATACCTGAGATACAACTCAATTGGAAAAGGTTCATGATTTAGTCCTTTTAATGAAGCTTGTCAGTTTTTAATTATAAAACCAGGACAGTGTAATTCTACAATAACTTCTTTCCAATTGAGTGACCCAACCTGTTTGAAATAAACAAAAGTACCTAAATATTAGCAAAAAATAAAATACAAAATAATTTAAAACACAAATCCCTTACCTTATCCTGCCTGTAACGCTTCCTGGATTTGTAGATGTACCATTTTATCCGAAACTGATGTTAATTTCGGTAATAACTGGGCGTAATTTTCATCGTTTCGTACTGTGAAAACAAATTGTTTTAATAACGTATCAAATCCACATCAAAATACGGTAACTTACTTTGCTCGCAGCAACTTAACGGAATTTTAATACAAGGTTGATTTGCAAAGTAGTCGAGTAAGTAATCTGATGAGCCTATTCATCACATCTGGCTGCGATCGCATCAGTGTTCTCAATACTTTTCCCCATTGCTTTTCTAGAAAAAAAATGTAAGAAAAAAAATTATTTTTTTGATTTAATTTTTGGAATTTCAGGTTAAAATTCACGTGCCAATGATCGGCGAAATGTTCTAATAGGAGTGAAATGACGAGAGCTTCACCGGGAGTCGAAAACTCACCAAATATATTCGAAGAGCTTCGTCCACGCGAGTTTCCTCGAAATTAAATGATCTGAAAAGAATTTTAAAAAATTAAATTAATTTTCTTTAAGGAAATAAAGAAAAAATAAATGTATTATTACTTCATGATTGTTTCGAGGACATTTAAATTTTTGCGACTATTGACGTATTCTCCTATTTTCTTTTTATCTAGTTTTGGATTTTCCTTTTAAAAACGAAACAACTTCGTGCGGGTCGATTTCACTACTTAATAAATTATTTTCTTGTAAAAATTAGATTCCTTTACTTGGTTTCATGTTGAAGTGTTCAGTTCCACTTGCTAACAACTGAAAATAAATTTAAAAAATAAATTTAAATCATTCAGAAATTAATTTTTAAAAATAAAGCAGTCAAAATTACCTTTTTCTTATGTTTAATCGCCATTATTTCTTCGTGCTTTGGAATATTTTTTGATGTTTTTCTTCAGTTTTTCTTCAGTCAGCTTGACAAATTGAAATTTTAGGTCCTATGGTTGAAAAAAAAAATATATTTACCGTTTAAACTTGGTCTTTTCTTTATTTAATAATTCGCTAACATGTATCCGAATACTCCGAGCAATACGGGAAAACGTGGTGGCATGTAACCTGTATCTGCGGACTTTCTCAATAGTGAGGTATAGCTACAAAAAAATAAAAAGTAAATTAAATAATTTTCTACGAAAACAACTTAACAAAATCCTTACAATAAAAACACAATTTTCTAATCCAAACAAACCAGACCAAACCAAGGTCAAGGAACTCGAATTCGTGGTCAAAACAGTCATAAAAGTCCATCTTCATGTCAAAAAACACGCCGTTAACGAAGTGACGAGTGTAGACATGCAGGCGTTAAGTGTAGGAAAAGCTCCATTCTCTGCTTCGCTGTGATTGGCTGAGTGGGTGACGTCATTGTGGTACTATATTCTGCCACAAGATGCCGTTCACGTCGGTCAACGGAACCGGATAGGAATACCAGGAGTTTTCAGAGTGCTATTAAGTGGAAAACAGCTCACGATTGCTGTAGCCGAAGTGACATCACAGACGTGTTGTATTCTTGCTGTATTCTGCCAGAACTTGGTGTTCAAGTGTGTGACGTCAACGGAACAGGATATTAGGAATCTCGCCCATTTCCAGTTTCCACTACCGGTTGGTGAGTGAGAAGCGTTGGCGCGGATTGGCATGCAGCTCTAATTTGGAGTTTTCACCTTTTTTCACCACGGTTTTAAAGGTGAGTCTGTAAAGGTGAGTTCGGCTTTTTACTGTCGAATGTTGTGTTCGTGAGTAACCGTGTTTGTTTTCCTTCTGCATTCGCTTTTTACCGATGGACTGTGGCATCGTTTCAGGTTTCTGCGGGTTCGGCGCCAAGACTACGGCCGGCGCATCGATTTTCGATACCCGACGCCTCGTCAGATGCGCTTCTTTACGGGAAGTGTTTTTATTTTATTTTATTTTTTTATTTTTTTGGGCTTTAGTGTCGTTTACTTTGTGCATTTATTTCATTTTTTTCTAGGCTGCTGGATTCGTGCACGATGGCCGGGTTTTTCGACCCATCTACGACGTCGCGAGGTGAGGTTTTCTTTGTCATTTTCATTCTTTTAATCTCTCGATTCGTGTTTTAATGTTTTGCAAAATTTCATTTTTTCTAGCTTTGTTCACGTCCTAATTTTTGGCCCTTTTTTCTCGTTTGTTCCATCCCGGGATGAAGGATGCCGTTCACGTCGTTCGATTGTTCGATTGGACGCCTTTTTAATTTTTTTTATTTTTTTTATACGATTTTATGGTGAGTGTTTTGTCTTTTTTTCGATTTGTTCACGTGCTAATCTCTTCTCCTTTTTTTCCCCCCATTTGCAGTCGAGCGGTGCGCTTATTCACGTCTTTCTCCTCGTTCGGAACGAACGAACGAACGAACGAACGAACGAACATTTCATCGCGGATCCAGGAATTCACGGGAAGTCATTTATTAATTGTATTTTCTTGTATTTTTGTATACTTTGTTTTTTTTTTCTGCTTTTTCCAGAGATGTATTGATGTCGTCTTTAGGCCGAACCTAGCGAAGAATGGTTTCTCGCGTTTCTGACGCCACATGTCGTTCGCGGGAAGTTTGGACGCCACGAGCTGGCGACAGGTATTTATTCCTCTCGCTTTGGACGAGAATTTTTGATTTTATCCATCGATTCTGATTTTAATTTTCCCCTTTCTCTCGTTGTCGCAGATGCACAGCGCCGTCATTTCAGGAATTTTCTTCGCAACGGGATTTGTTAGACCTTTCGACTTTTCGTTCGCGACAGACCAACATCGGCTTGTGTTTTTACGTCGGTCTGTCGCGAACGGGTAAGACTTTTTCGTTCCAATTTGTTTTGTCGTTGTCATGAATGTTTTTTTTTTTTCAGGGTTGGGTTTGTTGGTTTTTTTCTGCCTGGCGTAATGGTGTAAGTGTTCAGTGTTGGTTACGAGTAACTTAATATGAGAAAGTAATGTATTATTTTTTTATTGGTTTTTTTTGCAGTTATTTTGAAATGCGTCGGCCAGGGAACCGAACGACTTCACGAAGGCGTCGAATCGGAGCGCGAATCGTGGGTCCGGCGGATTATTTTCCATTCGTTTGCCCAAATCTCCTTTGATTGTCAGGGGTTCGTTCGACACGATTCAAGAAAGGCGTGAGTTGTTTGAGTTGACGCCGCCACCGCCACCCACGATTCGACGTTCCTCCGCTCGACGCCCTCGTGTTGAGTTTTCGAATTTTTTTTTTTTTTTTTTGGTGGGTTGTGTTTTGCTTTATTTGATAGAATGTGCTCAGGACGTTTCGTGTGTTTCGTTTGTGCTGTTTTTATTTTTTGAGTTTTCTAATTTTCTCTCTTCGCTCTTTTCTTGTTCCTCCAGGCCCACGGATTGCGTTCGGGTTGATTGCGGGTTGCGACGAGGCGAGGGAAGGCGACGCGAGCGTTTTATTTCGGACGCTCAGATCATCGGGGGGGGTTTTAGTTTTTAATTTCTTTTCGGTTGGAGTTTTGCGTCCAACGGGGAATTTTTTTCTTTGTTTTTATTAAATTTATTCCTCTCACCGCCGCCGCCTCGCAGCATTCCGAGCGCAATCCGTCCGCCTGGCCACTCGCGTGAAGTGTCGTCGTCCGTGTTTTGATTTATTTTTTCGTTTATTTTTGCTTATTTGTTTATTAATTTTGTCTTTTTTTCGTCTTTTGGAGTTTCAGCAGGCCGTTGTACGTCGAGCGAAAACGAAAGTGCGAGCGACGAACCAAAAAACGCACATGACAACTGTCAGGGCTCGGCGAAATCGTAGAAGGCGAAAAAAAACGACGGAAGAAACGAAACGCAAACTTCATGGCTGGTTGTATAAAAACGCAGGTAAATATGAGTTAAAGTAAAATTGTAAAAAAAAAAAAAAAGATTTTTTTTAAAAAAATAGTACCTAACTAACGAGAAATTTTTTTTTAAAATTTTATTCCAGGCCGTGATTTTTGCTTCGCACGCTCCCGACACGCATATTTCCCTCGAGTTTGTACGACGAAGATGCAGCTGTTTTTCTTGGAATTGTTGATTAAAATACTTCTGCAAAACAGGGACAGAGTTACAGTGGTATGGCCGAGTATTCGGGATCACATTTACAGTTTGGTGATGGGAGCCCAGTAATTTATAAAAATTACAAACTATATTTTTTCCAGCAGCAATAATTTAAGAAAATCAAGGAAGACGTATCAACCATTTCATCGCAATAATATACAAATTTTGTTAATGAATTTTGTTTGTGAAATATTGAATTATTTTTCAGCCAGTTCCTTGCATTCCTTAATTTACTATTCTATGAAAAAAAATATTAGCTTAACAAATTCAAACTAGGTATATGTTCCCTATTTCAGAGTATACAATGTATATAGGTATAATCAATTCTTAAATAAACAGTAAATGATGTTCCATTGTTTTTGAAATTCACTCAAAATTTCTTTCCCATCACTTTTGAATTTTTAAACACTTCTCACGTCTACTTTAAAAATTTAAAATTGAATTTGAAAATGTTGTTTCGACATGAAATTAGGACATCTTTATACAAATATAGGCCGCATTTTTGCTTCCTGTCCTCCGTTCAGTTTGCGGTGCTGTCATCAGTTTTTCTTTGGGTTTGTTGAAAAACGTCAGAGGTGTGCAATCTCTACAAGAATTTTAGGTGATTATTATTTATAAGTATTAACCTGGGATAATTAGTTTTACAAACCAAGTTCCCTGTTGTTGCGCGAAGAATTTTTTTTCTGCTTCCCTCCCGGATTTGTCTGCGAATTCGAGTTTGCGGTCTTGTCATCAGTCTCCTACGCTTTTTTCTTGTGGCTTGCTGTTCCACGTCACTGGTATCGTTTGGTGAGCAATCTAGACCAGAATTTTTTGTCTGATTATTTATACGTATTAAACTCGGATAATTAGTTTTAAAAACCGCGCCTGGCGTTGTTTCCCCCAGATTTGTCTGTCTCACATCTCTGGTTATCGTCGTTTTTTAAAATTAAAACCTGACTAAGAATTTTTCAAACAGTTGATTATTTTTCGACGGATAATTACAATTAAAGGCTCGGTTGCACCACCCATAGTTAAGTCTAAAGGATCCTCTATACTTAAACTCGATTTAGATTTAACTATTGTTCGAATTTTCATAGTTTCGCTTCGATTTGACAAAAACATTTATACCCTCATTTTTGTCTGTTTTTTTTATTTTTTTAAATAGGAATTTTTGTTTTGTAATGGGAATTTGGTTAATAAAAAGTGCTATTGTTATCTAGTTACAACTCGTGAAAGTGATATATTTTCGAAAATAAACAAATGAACACATGTATTTATAAAATCTTGTCTTTTTTGACTTCCGAAATACATCTTCAGTGAAAGTCTGAAGGTTGGGGTGTGTACTGTGACGTTTGTTTGGATGTATGGATTTGTTATGAAGCAATCACCCAAAGTCTAGCTTTATAAATAGACACAGAATTGGGATGTAAAAAATCTAGCGTTGACGTACAACCGAAGTTACAGAAATTCCTGTTTTAAGTGTAAAATTTCGCGGTATAGTGAATTGTAAATTTAAATAATTCTTACAAAATCGATTAAAATACACGAAATTTTAAATAATCGTATAATCGTCTAATCGAACGTTTCCCGTAAAGCCCAAAACTCAAGGACTTGACTACGATATTATAAGGTTGCATCGAGTAGGGTAGAAATTGTGTGGCATGAGTTTTTTTTTCCCCTATACAAACGCGACTTGTAATGCAAAAATGATTTTATCATTTGCGCATGTTTTTTAAACAAAAAATTCTTTCAACGGAAATTAAACTTAAACTCGTAAAAACGCTTCAAAAAAAATTAAAAATTAACTTACATCAATCTGGGGTTTTTGATGAAAAAACCGAAAAATCTATAATTTCCAAAACAGATAAAAAACAAATATATTTGGTTTATGAAGGTTGTTTTCGCCTGTTTTTTGTCATAAACTGTTTTTGTGGGAATTGTTTGAGCAAATTCATGGCATTAAATAAAGGCCGCATTCAACGTTAAGTTTTCATTTATAGATGAGTGAAAAAACGTCGCTCCAAACTCCAAAGTCCAGCTTACGAATGATATTATTGGGGTCGACTTGCAACCGGGAGTCACAAACATTCTTTTAAATTAAAAAAAAGTAAATTAAAAAATAAATTACGAATCGGAAGATTTGAAAAAATCTGATGAATCGACATCGACAAAGCGTTGAACGCAGCTATTGTTTGCTAACAATTGATTTTAAAAAATAAATTTTAAAATGTGATAAAGCAATGAAAATCAAGGTAAATTCATATAAATCCAAATAAAGCGATGTAAATCAATTGTTAGTCACTTCCGGTCGATTGATATTGATTGGTAAAATCTGTGTTTTAGCAATGAATTTTATGCATTTCAGGCCCGTGCACTAATCAGAGAAAAGTATATACCGACTTTTTTAAGGGTATGGTGGGCTTTGCTGCGTGCTTGTTTGGTTTGCGAAAGATAAATCGCCCGTGCACTAATCTGTAAAAATCCCAAGT
>JAQFZO010002906.1:0-10986 GCA_034695885.1 Geophilus flavus | reverse complement strand
CAGTCTCATTTTTATGCGAAATCCCATTTTAAGTGATGTCATGAAAAAAATTCATCCCAAGGGTCTGAGTTTTGCCCATTTGACCAGGTTTTTATAATGGGTCCCTGCTGCCAAAAATTGCCAGCTTCAGTTTCTAGGCACACAGAGGAAATATGAAATCACATAATTGTGCCAACTTTATGACAACCATAAATTGCATCTCTGGACAAGGCAGTGAGGTGACAAGGCAAGTGAGTTGGGAACATTAAGTCATGGATTCACACCAATGGGAGGGAGGGAGGAGGATGGAAATGCATTGAAATTTTGGGGGGTTTTTTTTTGAAGGTTTTATATCTGTGTTTATTTTGAATGATTTTTCATTTTTTTTTAATTTGGATTTATAGAAATTTGTAGAATGAGAAAATGATTTTTTTTTCTTATGTAATTTGACTTTGCCCTCAATTTGCTTCAAAGCGGATACAATTTCTGCATAAGCCTGTTGTTATTCTCACAAGTTCTGGGCCATGTAATCATGATATGCACATTTTACTGAGGGTCATTGCAACAAAAAAAAATTAATGAAAAATGAAATGACCTTCATAATCATTGCTCTTAAAAACGTGACATGAGATAAACTCTAATATAAACTCCCTTTGGACCATTCATTCTTTAATAATAATAATCACAATAATAATAATAACTAAAATAATAAAGTAAAATAAACATGGAGAAGTAAACTTTAATTAAATTTACAAGAAATTGCAAAATCTCTTAGAATTTCTTTGTAAATTTGTAAATTTCATAAGTTTACGGTTTTGCCAGTTGCATGTACCAGGAAAAAGACCGGCAGTTAACCTTGCTGTCGAAGATTACAGCGAGCGGAGTCGGAACCATGCATGCCGACTAGCGGCGGTTTCTCTGTCCTGAAACGCCGAAAAATCAACGAAACGTTTAGCTCTTTCTAACAGAGCACACGTGACACACATGATTTTTCGATAGCGGTATAGTGGCAAGCATAGCTGCCTACGTTAACGGTATAAAACTTCAACAGCATGATGATCGGCATCATGTCTAGCATTTCTAAACGAAGCGCACATGATTTTTCGATAGTGATATAGTGGCGAGCATAACTGCCTCCATTTCTTAACAGAGCACACGTGACACACGTGATTTTTCGATAGTGGTATAGTGGTCAGCATAGCTGCCTACGTTAACGGTATAAATCTTCGACAGCATGGTGATCTGCATCATGTCTAGCGATTCCAAACGGAGCGCACATGACGCATGTAATTTTTCGATAGTGGTACAGTGGCGAGCATAACTGCCTACATTTCTTAACAGAGCACACGTGACACACGTGATTTTTCGATAGTGGTATAGTAGCGAGCATAACTGCCTACGTTAACAGTATACAGTAAATCTTTGATTGCACGGTGATCAGCATCCCATTCAAGAGACACAAATCAATTGCATCTTTCTCTAGGATCAGGGCATTATCAAGTTTCTTGGAATTTCTTTTTCCACTCCCTGGATAATTGCTATTTCAAAAATGTTGGGAAAATTATTTTGGGTTTTTTTTTTGGTAGTGAATGTTGAATGTGGGAAGAGTTTTGGGTTTGAATGTGTTTTTAATGGTTTTTTTGGTTTTTGGTTGTTGGAAATTGATTTTTTTTTTGATGATTTGTTGGTTTGAATTGATTGTTGGATGATAAAATATATTGTTGTGAGTTTGGGTGTTGAAAATGTATTGTTTGATGGTTCTTGTTGGGTAATTGTTTGAAATGAAGTATTTGATGGTCATTGTTGGGTAATTGTTAACTTTTTGAGTTTTTGAAGTGTTTTTTTGTAGATAATAATGAAAATTTTAGCTTTTTAAACAATTTTTATGAAAATTTCCAAGTTTTTTTAACAATTTCCACAATTTTTCAACAATGTTATTTTTTAACAATTTCCATACAATTTTCAAACTTTTCAACAATTTCATAGCACTTTCCATCCTTTTTTCACATTATTATAAAATTTCCCAACATTTTTAACAATTTCCATTCAAATTCACAACTTTTCCACAACCTCCATTTAAATTTAAACCATTTTCAAAAAAATCCCCAAACATTTTCCCTCCAAAAACTACCAGCAGTGAGTGACCAACACATGCCCATCACCCCCAAGCACACCACATGTCCAACTCCAACAACCCAACATCCTCTTCAACAAACCCCCAAAAACTCATCACCCAATCCCAACCCCAAAAAAAAAAATTCTTAATTTTAATTTTATGTCCTCTTAAACTTCTCAACCAAGAGGGAAACTTTTATTAGCAAAAGGGGGGAAGAACAAGAACAAGAAGAGATAATTAAAGCTAAATACCAAACCAGTTTTCTCAACAATTTTCATGAATATTATCAAAGATTTCAATCTCAACTTTTAATTCCACATTGAAAAATTCCCTTCAATTCTTCTTCAAATTCTTCTTCTTCCCTGAGACCAAGAGACACAGGAAAATGGCAAATTCCACTTATTTCACAGACTGTGAGACTGGACAAAAAGCTAAAGTGAAAGAGGATCAAGAAATTGACCTCTCAAGACCAATTCTAGCTTTGCCAATTGTCTCTGTATCCAGTCTAAAAATTCACTCACTCTTGTTGCTCCTCTTTCCACCTCCCATTTACTTTTTTCACTGCCCCCTCTTCCTTCCTCTGGTGACTGAGGTCATAACCTTGGGGGGTAATGGGCTAGGGGTGATGATGGCTCTTCCTTTTCCTGACCTTTTTTTTATACACAATTTAAAAAATTTAAAAATTTAAAAATATTTTTAAAAAAATATTCTAATCAGTTGTAAGTTGTTTCTCAATGTTTATTTATTTGTTAATTAATGTAATGACATCATTTGCAAGTTTATTTCAAGCAAATCAGGTTTCTTAAGGCCTTGGATAAGAAATGAATTGCATAAGAGGGTTTGTGCAATTTTTGAATTTTAATTTATCTATTTTTTTGTGTTTTAAAATTGATTTTAATTTTTTTTTTGAAAATAAAAATTATTTTTTAAATGTTTCCAAGGTCTAATTTATTTTAAATTTTTGTAAATTTTTTTAATTTTTTTTGTCATTTTTTGACTGTTAATGTGAGTTTTTGAGTTATGTTGCATAATTATTATGATTTTTTGGGGTTTAAAAAGGATGTAGAAATTATTCAAAACAAACAAAAGATGTGTCTAATGAGATCATCATCATTTTGAAGTCTACTGACCTCAGTTGTTTCCTTAATTTGTATAAAAAAATTTTTTTCATGGATTATATCTCGTTCTAGGGTTTAATTATGTTTTACTTAATGAGAGATGTGTTATTTCAGGAATTATAATGAGAGGTAAAGTGTGGATTTTGAAGAAATCTGACATCTTGAATGAGTTTTGTTTTGTTTGACGCAAATCCCTGGGCCCTGTCATGTCATTCATGAATTAAAATTAAAGGTTGAAAAAATAAAAAAAAAATAAAAAACATTTCAAAAAATTTCAAAATCTCAATTTATAAAAAAAAAATACCGAAAAAAAATTTAAATAATCCAAAAATCCTCCAAAAAATCTCAGAAATTTAAAAAATTCACAAACCTCACACACAAAATCAAAATATTATAAAAATCACTAAACCAAAACACAAAAAATTCAAAAAACCCATCTGAAACTATTTCAACTACCCAAAAAACCCTAAAACTTATTACAAAACACCACAAAACCAAAATAAAAAATTTAAAAACCTGACAAAAACATCCAATATATCCAAAAATACCCCTAAAACCCTCCAAAATCATAAATATAAACTCCAAATCCTCAAAACAATACTAAATTAAAAAAATCAAAAAATCATTCAAAAAATCAAAAAATCCCCAAAATCTCAAAAATCCCTTTTTAAAAAAACCCCCAAACCCATAACAAACCTCCAAATGATCCAAAAAACCTCCCAAAAATCTCAGAGATTAAAAAAATTGACCTCACACACAAAAAATTCAAAAAACCCACCTGAAACTATTCCAACAACCCAAAAAAAACCCAAAATCACTCAAAAAAATCATAAAAATCCCCAAAATCTCAAAAATCCGTTTTAAAAAAAACCCCCAAAACTCCCAAACCACACCTCCAAACACAAAATAAACCTCCAAACAACCGAAAAAAACCAAACCAAAACAAATAAAACAAATAAATAAAAATAAAAATCAAACAGTACCTGTTGCAACAGCATTCGGCGCCAGTTTACACCCTCCTCCACCTCCTCCATGTCGCACCCCATCCAAACTCTCCTCCTCCTCACACATCCTTCCATTGGAATGTTTAAACTTACTCAATTTCTTCATGATGTCGTACTGCACGATTCTCTCGCTCTCGCCGCTCCTCATCATACTCACTCCCGACCGACGACCGACGACTAACACACACAACACACACAACCAGACGACCACACGAAGAGGAGACACAAAACCAGTCGATAGATAGATAGATACAATCCAACAAAAATCAACTCAAACGCCAACCACGACGCCACATGGCCTCACAAACAAAACTTTTTTTCTCCTCACCCAACTCAAAAAAAAAAAAAAATTAATCCAGTCGAAAATTCGAAAAATATCGAAAAATCGATTTGAAAAAAAAAAATAAATCGATAAAAATCGATTTAAAAAATCGGAAAATCGGTTTGTGAATTTTCGGGCGGTCAGTTTGGAGCGTCTTAACTGGGACGCCGTGAACGAGCAACAGGAGGGGACTCTCGAAAAGGAAGAATAAGGCCCCGCCTCCTCCGGGATGGATGGTGCCTCGAAATCTCACCTTGAAGCGTCCGTCAGTGAGGCGGGGAGGTTTTAGGGGGTTGTGGGGGGTCGGAGTTTTAAGATCCGGGGTATGGGGGGTTGGGAGGGTGTGGAGGGAGGGGGTAAGGGGTTTTCTTGGAAGATGGTGGGTTAGGGGGTTTTAGTTGGTTTAATTAGGTTGGAATTGGTGTGTGAGAGTGGAAGTGATCGATTGTAGTTTTTTTTTTTTGGGTTGTTTAAGCAAAGTGAGGCAAAGTAGCCCCTGAGGTAGGTGGCGGTAGATGGTTTTGTTTGAAGTCGTTGTGAGAGTGGATTATAGGGTTTGGAAGGTATGGTTGACTAATGTTCTGGTTTTTTTTTTAGTTTGGTGTTTTTTTTTATGGGAGTGAGTGTGTGATTTTGTTTTTGGGGTTTGTTTGGGTTTGTTTTGATTTTTTTAAGGGGTTTTGTGAGGTTTTTTTGGGGGGTTTTGGTTTGTAGTTTTAATTTTTAGATGGTTTTTCATTGTTAAAAAATGGTTTTTCATTGTTAAAAAGTGGGTTTCATTGTTAAAAAGTTGGTTTCATTGTTAAAAAATGGTTTTTCATTGTTAAAAAATGGTTTTTCATTGTTAAAAAATGGTTTTTCATTGTTAAAAAGTGGGTTTCATTGTTAAAAAGTGGGTTACATTGTTAAAAAAGGATTTTTCATTGTTAAAAAATGGTTTTTCATTGTTAAAAAATGGTTTTTCATTGTTAATAAATGGTTTTTCATTATTGTTTTTTCATTATTACTGTATTGTTCTCTTGGGAAGGCTGAATGTTTTTTTTCCTTTGATGGGGAGGATTGGATACGTAGTTGTGACGTGTCATGTTGGACGTGCTATCGTGGGTAGGTATAAAATTTACGTATAAAACTCCACATACGTACAATCGTCAAAACATCCCAAAACGTCATTTGGACGTGTATCACAATTGCATGTATCAAACACGTCACCATGACGTATGTCACGTCACCCTTCAAAAATATCAAAGATTCACAAAAAGCTTATCAAACCCCTCAAAAAATTTAAACAAAAAAAACTCCATCAAAATATCACTTCCCAACACGTCCCACCGACGTCTCCATACACAAACAGTTAAAAAAAACCGCCAATTTCCACCACCAGGGCCTCGATCCCAAATCCAGGCCCAAAACACTCCAAAATTCAAAACCAAACGACCGGATTCTCAAAAACTCACAAAAGTACGTCACGAGTCACTCCACTGCACCATTTTCTTGTAACAATTACAATCCACGCGTAATTTCCACCCAGCCAACAATCAACCACTCACCTCAGTTTCGGTAGGCAGTTGGCTACGATAAAACTTGTACTTATCTCATTCGTTAATTCCATTCACTTTCTTACCCAACTTTATTTATCATTTCGCGAGCGAGTAAACAAACTTGTGCAACTCTTTTAATCTAATTTTTCCCTCTAATCAAATATTTGACTTTTAGTTTTCCATATAAAAAAAATAATAAAATAAATAAAAGGTGTGTTTTCGGTTACCGTACATTAAATTAAAAAAAAGTAAATTAAACCTTTCTTCGTGTCAGTTTTAAATTAATCATTCCATTCAGTTCCGTTTAATGCACCCTTGAACCAGATTCCAGGCAAGGTTGTGTAAATTAAAACCAAAAATCCAACTACAACTCAACTCATTAATCAATTCCATGCTCCAGAACAAATATAAAAAAAAATTTTTGATTTTTTTTTAATTGTTGAAAAAAATTTCAATTGTTAGAAAAAATGGCTTTTCATTGTTAGAAAATCTATTTGATCGTTAAAAATAATTTTTAATTTTTTTTTCATTGTTGCACAATTGAGTTTGATTGTTGAAATAAGTTTTACATTGTTAAAAATATAAATTTGATTGTAAAAAATAGAAATTTTGATTGTTAAAAACTTGAATTTGATTGTTAGAAAATTTTTTTCATTGTTACAAAATTGTGTTTAAATGTTAAAATAAGTTTTACATTGTTAAAAACTTGAATTTGATTGTTAGAAAATTTTTTTTCATAGTTAAAAAAATTGAGTTTGATTGTTAGAAATTTTTTTCATGATTTTAAAAAACAATTTTCATAGTTAAAGATTGAGTTTGAGTGTTAGAAATTTTTTTCATGATTGTTATAAAACCAGTTTTTCATTATAGTACATTTTTGGTTGTTAATGTTTGATAATTCTATATATTTCAATGTAAATGATGCACTTACCCTGCACATGTGCATTAATCCAATGTAAGATTTTAATGGTGTGAGAGCCAACATAGATTTAGGCTTCCCTTAGGCTTAACATTAAAATAGATGGGCAACTTCCTCATTGAGTATTATTTGCTCACTACTACATTGTCTATCAAACAGATCATTTGCATGGACAGCTATTTCCTCATTGTCAATTTAATGCTTAAAGAAAAACCATTGCGAATAATATTTTCCATAAAATAAATATATATTTTTATTACTATCATTATCATTATTATAATTTTAAAATAAATAATCGCACAAAACATGACAAAATCAATTGTTGCATTAATTTTTATGTATAAATGAGTGAATGAATTTTTCATTCGTCACGTGATCAATTAAATGGATCATTGTAGTATATGTACTGTAAAAACACATGTGGAAGTTGTAAATTAAAATTTATCAATTTATGATATGATTATGTACTGTAGGTGGGTTTATGCATTTCATTATTTCCTTAAAGTTTTGTTATGGTAAATAGTTTTTATGTCTTGGTAATTACAAGAGTCGGTTTTCGGAAACTATATGGCATTAGCCGTGAATTTATGTGAGAGTTGGAATCTAAGGGTCAATTGTAATCATGAGAGTGAATTTAAGTTTTTGTCAGTTTATTTTAATTCATAATTTGTCAGGGTGAACAAAGTCATATTCCATGTTTCAGAGTAGTCGACGAATTCGACGCTCGAAAAACCCCGGTCACTCTGGACTTAAAAAATAACGATTTGGATGTTAAAAAAATTCTTAAAAATCATAATTGATGCCAATTTGATGATATTCATCACCAATTTGCAAAATAATGAATAAATTCCTAACATAGACAAAATCGAGAAAAAGCACGATAAACCCCGGATCGCTCCGGATGCCAAGAAATCACTTAAAAATATTCTAAAAAAAAATCATAACAAATGCAAAATAATATTTTAAATCAACAACATCTAAAATCAAGCTAAAAAACCAACCTCCAGAAAATCATTGAAAACTACGACAAACTTCGATACGCTTATGCGCCCTATAAAATTTCCATCGATACCCAAAATGCACTTCCTTTTCAATTCCCCTCTTTTGTCTTACATCCATCGTCCACCCTCCCCGTCCTTTAAAAAATAAAAATTGAAAACTTATCATGTTCATCATCATATTTCAAGTGTATGATCCTGTTAGGACCTTATCAATTCATAAAAAGAGAGGAATAAAAATCATCCCCCACCATTTCACTTGTATCTTATCAACCTTGAAAATCAATGAAAAAAAAAATTTCCCCCTATGGCAAGCAAACTGGGAAAAAAAATGAAAAAAATCAACAGTGTGTGCATAAAATTGGAACAATATTTTTAACCCTATAAGAAAAACAAGATGAGAAAAAAAAAAGATAAAACAAGAAACGATCTTGTCTTTAACCTCCAATTTCATCATCTAAACCACTTCATGGAAAAGACATCTAGCAACAAGACCTTTCACCAAATCAAAATCATGAGGTTACTTGTACACTCTCCTTATCTTACACTTGTTTGTGCACTCAACAAATTGCTTGGCACAGGGTGTCATTTACTGATGAACAATATACCATCCCAAGAAAACTCCCTCACTACAAAAACTGCAAGCACTTGATAGAAAATTTATGCTCTCATCATATCTTTTGTTCCTATATTGCTTAACTAGCAAATAGCAAATAAGTAGATTGCTTTCATCAGCCCATTTAGACACTAGTGGTGGATTAAGAGGTTACAAAATCAGGCTAATGGTAGATTGCATTTTTATTTTATTGGAAATTTACCCAATAAATTGGTATTTTATTACTGATTTTTCACTTTTTTTAAATGGTAGTTTGAAATTTTTTTGTGGAGTACCAAATATTTTTAATAAATTGGTATAAATTACCAAATTTAGAAAAAATTAATTTTTTGTGATGATTTTTTTTGGGTATACCAAATTTTTTTGAATATACAAAACTAGGTACAAAATAATTTTTATGTAATTCAGAAAAAAAATTTTTAAATTTTTTATAATGGCAGAAACCAAATTTTTGGGTATACCAAATTTTCATGTCATCATCCAACTAATTATTACAAAAAAACATTCAATTTTTGGTATGTTCAACCAGAATTGATAAATTTCAAACATTGAAACGAAAAGCTGAAAACCAAATTTTTCCACATACCAAATTTTTTGGTAATTACCTAACAAATCCACAAATTTCATCAACACAAGTTCTCAAGAGTAAAAAAAACCCATTTCCAACAAAACAAATTAAATTAATTTTCCACCTACCCAAATTCAGTTCTGGTATACCCAAAAAAATCCCAAACTTCATCCACCTACCAAACCACACAACACACAAAAACTAATCACACAATTACCCAAATCACAAACAAAAAAAATCAAAAAAAAAATAATTGGTACCTACCAAAAACCCAATTCTCCATGTATCCAAACACACAGCTTAAACCTCTGACTTGTTTTCCTTCTCTTCCTCTCCTCTCTCAATTCTCTCTTCTTTCCATTTCATTTTTTTTTTTTTTTTTATTATTTAATAAGTGACCCCAGCCTCTACCTAAAGGGCAAAATTTGGCCATACACTCAACCTACCTTTGACCAATCGAATTCTCAGTCAAGGTACTGACCAATCCCAAACCCACCTCCCCACCCCCTCCAATTCGGAAGCTCCCCCATGGTTTGCCTTCATCCATTCTTTATAGCAAGACTTCAATGCAATCAATACACAATTTCAGTGTCCTTCATGAATCAGCTCACAAAAGTCTTCCAATTTCCAGCACAGTATTTTTCCCTCTTATTTTTTTCCATTCGTAAGAATCACGCGAGGTGAGGTGATACACAATTCCACCTCCCACAGTCCCAGACCCCCTGAAACCTCCTTAAATGACTGTATAAAATTAGAATCAAAATTCTAAAACTATTTTTTCAAATCCTACTCATTCTTTTTTATTCTTCGCGGAAACTACGTAGTTTTCTTTTTTCTCCTGGAGTTTTGCAGATGTTGTGGAGTATTGTTGGAGTGGGGGAATTGTTATGATTTTTAATAATGTGAATAATGTTTGTTTGTTAACAATGCAGCTGTGTGATTGTTGATAAGAAAATTTAAATTAATTTGTTGAAGAAAAAAATTTCTAAGAATAGTTAACAATACTGTTTTGTATGCATTGTTAACTATTGTTAGAAAATTGATGCATTGTTGGAGTTACCAACAATATTTTAGCACTCAAATACTCTATTGCATAAAAATTGCATTGTTCTCACAACAATATAAATTTTATAACAATAATCAACAATTCTACACAGCTAACTATTGTTAGAAAACTGATGCATTGTTGGGAGTGTTTATGTATTGTAAAATCTTCAATAGTCAAATTATTAAAAGCAAATATGATTGTTGATGATGCAACAATCCACAAAATACACAACAATGACATTTCATTGAAATTCCATTATTACCTAAAAAAAAATTTGTCAACAATCCAACTGCACTACTAACTGCTGTTAGAAGACTGATGCATTGTTGAAAGTTTTAAAAATATAATGCAACAATTCAAAAAATGCACAACAATGTCATTTTATTGACATTCCATTATCACCTTAAAAATAAATTTTCCAACAATAGTCAACAATCATATTGGTAGAAGACTGATGCATTGTTGGGAATTTTTATGAATTATTTTAAAACAAAGATTATTAATGATTCAACAATCCACAAAATACACAACAATAAAATTCCATTAAAATTCCATCATTACCTTAAAAAACTAAATTTTTCAACAATACAATTCAATCCCTCAAACAAATTCCAACAAACAAACCCCCACGTAAAAAAATATCAAAAAAATCCAAATCCCTCTCCCCATTTTTATCCAATTCGAAAACAAAAACAATAAAAACAAAAAATAAAAAAATCTTTTTATCTCCTTCAACTCCTACTTATTTATGGCATCCATT
>JAQFZO010002905.1:0-10989 GCA_034695885.1 Geophilus flavus | reverse complement strand
ATTTCGTCCCCCCCCCCCCCCCCCCCAATACTAATTTTTAAGGGAAAAAACTAACCTGTCATTAATAGGCATCGAGCGAAGCCAAACAAGCCTACTGATAATCTTCAACTCCTTTTCTCGATTCTTAATTTTCTTTTTTCTAATCTCCAATTGGAGGGGGAGAGAAACTTCCAAGCCCTATCATTATGATGTACGTACTGCATCAGCCACCAGTACCGTATAGGCAAAGGCAAAACAAAGTCTCGATGTTGAAGATAACCGATTTACTGGTATCTGGTAATCTTTTCTCTTCTTTATAGTGTTCATTTTCATTTTTGATCGCTGGTATCAGATAGAAGGACTATTTTTTCAGTAAGACCAGTAAAAAATTGATGCAACCTATTACAGTATACCCAAAATAAGAATAACTAAGTAAAAAAATATAAACTGCTCCCAATGTAGCAAGTGAATTGTGAACAGTTTTCGAACATAATTAAACTCATTCAGTTAAAATTTAATTATCTTCTTGTTTGCTTATCATAAACCTCATTCGGTGATAAATTCTGAAACGAGATGAAATTAAATCAAAAATTTCAAACGATTCCTGTATTATTTCACTAAATAAATTTAAAAATAAAAATTGTTTACAAAATACTAATACTCCTCTTAAAATGCCTAACCATGCAACCAAGAATGGAATATTGTGACAAAAAGAAATCAAAGTTATGCAATGCACTCTGTACTGCACGTTCTAATTTAATTCTAAAATGCGCTAAAATCTACTGAACTACTTATTTCCCTTATCTCTCAAAATTTATTCATTAAAAAATATCAACAAATCTTCTTTCAAACTTATCTGCTATCACAATTATTATTCCTAAACTGACCTCTCATATCATTAGACCATTTATTTCACTATAAAAGCCTCCAATACATCGTTATTTTCACTATTCAGTTCCCCACCAATCAACAACATGTAAGTATTTCAATACTAGAAAATTACACATGATACTGAAAACACATATTTCTCTTCAGGATTTGTCTACTACTGTCCACTGCATTACTCTTCAACATTGCCATGTCACAACTATTACCTCAGCAAGATGGCTTTATTCGGGATCAGGTTCAACAAGGATTATTACATTCACAACAAAATCAAGGCAACATTGCACAACAGGGAGAGCAAAGCAGACAAAATGGTCCACAACAACAAGGTGGTTTCTCTGCACAAGGAGGAAATCAGGTTAGAAAATGACGAGACAACAATTTTACATTTGATAAAATTCGAATTTTCTTTTCTTTTTTACAGCATTGTCCATGTGCACAACAACAGCAAGGAAATGGTCAATTTCCACCTAATTATGGACAGGGAAACACTCCTCAATTTATATATTATCCCACACAACCATATCAAAATGGTTTTCAACCACAGGGAGGATATCACAGAGGCACTCAACCACAAGTTGGTTTTCTACCTCATCCTCAACCACAAGGAGTTTACCCAGGTCAGCCACAGCAAGGAAGTTTTTTGCAACCTGAATTCCAACCACAAGGTCATGTCTTGATTGGCGGTTATTATCCAATGTTTACTGGAATAAGAGAAGAGAAAAGGGAAACAGTGCAGAAAGACAAGACAGAAAATAATACACTGACTTTAAAATGAATGTAGAGAAATATGAGAAAATTAAAATGTGTGTAAACTGAAAATTTGTGATTGATTTTAGTTTAAATTCAATAACAATACTCCATGACTTTTTCCTCCAGCTGTCATGGTTCTCATGGTAGAGAATATATGACCATGAAGATGAGCTTGAATATCAAATTTGAGGACAACATCAGATTTCCACCACAGATTTCCTATGACGCATGAAACATTTTTAAATTAGATCAAAGTTACAAAAAAATTACAGTATTTCAGATAAGTTATTGGTTTATCCTGTATATCATAGTATTATGTCTCCATCCCACTGTTATGACACCCAGTCAATGCTAAGTGGAAAGAAAGTATCACAGGCTAAACCAAAATGGAAAAAATAAACGTCAAAATCAAAGCAGTAGAGAATGACTGGAAAACAAATCAACAATGGCGATATGGAAATAGAAAAATGGAGAAGTGAGTAAGGAAGAGAAAATATAACTTGAAGGCTCTGTTAGCTTCTTCAGCACCAAGATACCTCTTGGTGCCTACAAATGGGGACCCCACAGGTAAGGCTTAGATGTCCTCCTCCAGGCTAGGACAAAACGTTTGGTACGACGTGCGGTACCGTATTGTAAGCCAATTATTGTCACAGACAAGGGACTATTGTTTTTTCTTTTATTTTACAGTTTTCCACTCTCATCAATACAGGAACAAGTGAATGTTTGTAGCAAAAGGTCAACAAAATTTGATCAGATCCCGATTGCTCGTGTAACATTGTTTCGTACGTTGCGGTTTTCATCACAACTCAACGAATGAAACGTGAGAAACAATTTTATTTTAATCGTTGAATTAAATCTTGACCAATGATAGGTTTTAGATAAGGTTCGTGATTTCGACAGAAACTAACTGTTGAAAAATGCCACCGCGACATAAATCTGCGCCAACATTGAATATAAGGTGTTTACCCAGGTCAGCCAGCCACAGCAAGGAAATTTCTTGTAACTTGAATTCCAACCACAAGGTCATGGCTTAAGTTACAAAAAATTACAGTATTTCATGATAAGTTATTGGTTCATCCTTTACATGTCAATCCAGTCAATGCTAAGTGGAAAGAAAGTATCACAGGCTAAATCAAAATGGAAAAAATAAACGTCAAAATCAAAGCAGAAGAGAATGACTGGAACCCAAATCAACAATGGAGACATGGAAATAGAAAAATGAAGAAATGAGTAAAGAATAAAGAGGAGAAAAGATAACTTGTAGGCTCTTTAGCTTCAGCACCAAGATACATCTTGGTGTCCACTAATGGGGACCCACACAGCTAAGGCTTGGAAGTCCTCCCCCTACCGCCTAGGATTGAAATTAAAAGAGCCAGATAGGAAGAAAGTATGTAAC
This sequence comes from Geophilus flavus, assembly GCA_034695885.1. Classification (NCBI taxonomy): domain Eukaryota; kingdom Metazoa; phylum Arthropoda; class Chilopoda; order Geophilomorpha; family Geophilidae; genus Geophilus; species Geophilus flavus. Next base: position 7,976 of record JAQFZO010002905.1, on the reverse strand, counting down.
AGTGTGGACGACAAAAAGTTTCGTACGATGTACGTACGTACGTACTGTAAGCCAATTCTCGCAAAATTAGAGTCATAGACAAGGGCCTTCTAAAATTTAAAATAAGACACAAAGACCTAAAAAAATATACAGTCCAATAAAGCAGTATCAAATGGCTCCATCCTGTTGGGACAACCCAGTCGATGCCAGTAGAACAAAGACACTCTGGCACAACCAAATTGAAAAAACAAACCATAAGGACAAAAACATTCAAATGAAAAACCAACAATAAGTGAGATTATCCCATGCGCGCTGGGCTTTAATCGAAGAAAGATGAGCCCCAGCAGAACCTCCAAGGGAGAAGGAATACACAAGATCCATCTTCACAAGTGTAGGGGTGACCGACCTAACCTGCTATTCTGATCTCCCGAATAGCATACCGGGCCGCACATTTACAATTCCAGGACGTGCTCAATTCGATCGAGTGTTTTTAAGAAGTGAGGTACAATTTATTATCTTTCTTTTATTTTACAGTTTTTCACTCTCGTTAATACAGAAACGAGTGAATTTGTAACAAAAAGTAAACAAGATTTGATCAGATCCGATTGATCCGCGTGTAACATCATTTCGTAAGTTTTGGTTTTCATCACTCAACGATTCAAACGTGAGAAACAATTTTATTTTAATCGTGATATTAAATCTTGACCAATGATACGTTGTTTTAGATAAGGGACGAGATTTCGACTGAAAGTTATTGTTGAAAAATGCCACCGCGACGGAAATCTGCGCCCACCTTGAGTAGTACTAGTAGTAGTAGTAGTAGTAGTAGATATAAGACTTAAGAACCCCAGCGGCTACTGTGGCCATACGGGACCTGTCAAAAGAGCAAAATTCAAACAAGTATAACATGTATGACAAAAGTCAAAGCACACACAATTCAAACAACACACAAGTCAAATTTTTACACAATCCAAAATCGAAATCCAAAATAGATTACAATTCTAAACATCGCAATCATGTGTCTCCATTGCGTTGGGACAACCCAGTCGATACCAAGTGGAAAGAAGACACCACTGTGGTACAGCCAAAATGGTAAAAAAAACAAACAGAAAAATCATAAACCAAAATTCAAAGCGGAATAAAATGACTGGGAACCCAAAGCAGCAATGGAGATATGGAAACAGAAAAAGGAAGAAGTGAGGAAAGAAGAGAAAGATAACCAGTAAGCCCAGTTTGCTTTAGCACCAAGACGTCACTCGGTGCCTACTAATGGGGGCAGGGGAACCACGTAGAGGTAGGGCTTGGAAGTTTCTCCCCCCTGAGGAAAGAAGAGAAAGATAACCAGCGACAGGAAAGAAAAGATCACCAGTAGGCCCTGTCGGCTTCAGCACCAAGATGCCGCTTGATGCCTACTCTGTACTAATGGGGGGAACCACGTAGATGTAGGGCTAGGAAGTTTCTCCCCCCCCCCCCCGGCCCACCTTGAAAAACCTGTAAAAAACCTGCTACAAAAAAAACAGGCAACTTCCCCAGAATCAGAGGCAACAATTTGAATGTTTTGATCAACAAAATTAAGTGTCAGACAGATATCGACGAGCACATTTTAGACGTGGAGAAACCACAAAGGTAGGGCTTGGATGTTTCTTCCCCAAAATAGAAAAGAAAATATTACCAGTAAGCCAGCCCTGTTAACTTCATCACCAAAACCTGCTTGATTGCCTATTAATGGGGACGTGGAAGTTTCTTCTCACCCCCTCCCCCCAACCTTCCCTGAAGTCAATAAACATGAGTAAAGCTAATCTGTATGCCGATGCCCTATTAGCTTCAGCACCAAGATGCCTCTTGGCGCCTACTAATGGAGGAAATACAGAGATAAGACTTTGAAGTCCCCTTCCCCAACTAGGATTGATGAAGCAAGAAAGGAGGAAAAAAATCAAATCGGCGACACCGTCTAACAAAACGACGTCGAAAACGACAACACCGTCGGACACACCCAAATGAAATCAGAAGACACGTCGACTTGTAGTAGTAGTTGTAGTAGATATAATGTTTAAGGTCCCCAGCGCAAGCAAAGGCCATACGGGACCTGTCAAAAGACAAATCAAAACAATCAAAAATGACACAAAACAAAGTTACACAAAGCTGAATGTATACAACCCAAAAATTACCAAAACAAAAAGCCACAAAAGCCAAAAGGTAAACAACCTCAGTTACGATACGATTCACAAAGGCATGCCCCAATGGTACTTATTTCCAAACGAGTTTGGCACTTTTTGGAACATGTTTTGATACTTCTTGGTACTTGGATGGTTTGATTTTGGTATTTGTTGGATTTTTGTACTTGTGTGCTGTGCTAATTCACATTATTGGCTGATTCCATATGACATGAAGGACGTGATATGGTATTCGCCAATGATGTGAATAATCGTACAATCGCAAAATCGTTTTTATTTATGAAACCCCATATTAGTCTTATACTCTTACGTCTATTAACCCAAATCAAGCTTATTACACAATGTACATCCTGATCTCAAATTAACAATAGAAACATGAGAAAAGAAAGCTTAAGTAAGATGTACGATTTCACTTAATCTTTCTTTTTCTATGTCTCCTTGTCAATTCTACAGGCCCTGCTAGCTTCAACTCCATAAGATGCCTCTAGGAGTCTACAAGTAGTAGTACCGCATACAATAGTAATATTTTATTATAACATTAAAATCCCCAGCGGCAACGAAGGCCACAGAGGACCTGTCAATTACAAAATGCAACAACAAACACAGGGCACTCAAAGATCCAAAATAAACATAATCCGTTAAACTTCAGTAATTCAAATAATTAAATGTCAATGTGAAATGTCTCCATTTTGTTGGGACGACCAAGTCAATTACCAAGTGAAAAGTATCACTGGCACAACAAAAATGAAAAAAAAAAACAATAAAGAAAATAGCCCCAAAGATGGAAGGAATAAGAGGTAACCATCCCTCATAATTGGTCAGAGGGAAAATTCACAGTTGTCTCTAGGTTTGTGTTGGAAGTGTTAAGTTAAGTCTTCACAGACTTATGAGATATACCAATGTCATGGTCTGCTACTCCCTCTTTCCAACTCGCATATGTGGGCTCATCATTAAACCGGCCATGTATGAACATTCCCTCTTCAGTCCTTTCCACCCGACAGAAAGCCAAAAAACCCCAAAAACTGAAGCAGCGAAAAAGAAAGAAAAACGAAACAATACCAGTACGGTAGGGAAACAAGAGATAACCAGTAGGCCCTGTTAGCTTCAGCACCAAGATGCCGCTCAGTGCTTACAAATGGGAGGGAGAAGAGCTTGGAAGTTTCTCCCCCCTCCCCCCCCCAAAGAGAATTAAAGACACGGAAAAATCGGAAAAAGTATTTACCTCAGTTTAAGAACCGTTCTGAGCACTTATATCGTAATTAGAACGTCGGTCGAGAAGCATGTTTTCTTGTGACAGCTAAATGATAAATGCTTTCAAATGTATAAATCCAGTCAATTCCATTCCAAATGGCAAGAACTAACCATAGCATGCTATGAACTAACCACAGGCGCAACCAAAATGGCAGAGGGAATTCAAAACTAAAAAGAATGACAAGGAACCCAAAGCAACAACAGAGACAAAGAAAATAAAAAATGAAAAAATGAGAGAAAAGCTTACCAGTAGGCCATACTTGCTTAGCACCAAAAAGTCACTTGGTGCCTACAAATGGCGAAAGCCACATAGGAGTAAGACTTGAAAGTTTCTTTCCTTCTCTCCGATGAAAAGTAGAAGAAACCTTATATTTAAGGTGAAAAGTACTGCGCACTGCAACTGAGTGGATCTTCATTCACGATTTCCATTCCTGATGGCGTTGTTTTAGACACCAGCTTATCCACGGATCAGGATGAGGCCACTTGTAATGGCGTGACGTTCAAGTTTAGGCCAGAATTCCCTTTATTAATTGAACTCTGGAATAATCGCAAAATTAGATACGAAACAGGCAACAAACTAGAAATGTTCTTCAGAATTTCAAAGCAGCGTGTCATCAAATATAACTGTGATACTAAGGAATGGACTAAAGTTACCGATCCGACCATCGTAAAATGTAAACGCATATTGTTGGTAATTGATTCGAAGTTCTACATGGCCACAGGAGACGAACGTGCCCTCGAAATGTATAATTCCATTACACGTGAAATGAAGACCTGCAAAGCACCGCCCGAAGGTATTTAGAGATGTTTCGAGTGTCCCACAAGACATCTGGATAGCACAAAGAATGTGCGTATATTCTTTCACAATGATATGACTGACAAGTTAGTGTTTTACAAAACCGGATTTGACCTCTGAATTTACCAAATCATCTTGTGCAAGGATCTAGATCTCATCATTCAGGCAAAATAACATTTATAAGAGTAGTCAACCAACCAGGAGACTAATGAATGAAAATTCATACACATCCTGCAACCACCAAAATTGTGTAGTAAAGTAGTTTAAGGTTCCCAATGGGCTGCTAAAGCCGTATGGGACCTGTCAAAATACACAAATCAAAACAATCAAAATGTAAACAAAACTCAAATATGACAATCCAGAAGAGGGACACAAACCAAAACGACGTTACACAAACCAGTAGTTACACAACCCAGAAAATTACAAAAACCAAAAGTCGCACAATCCCAAATTTAAACAAATTCGCAATTGAAAAGAAAGTATTAATAAGTATTTAAAAAAAACCCCCAGTAGAAAATTTCCAATGCCAAATGTTCTATTTCTGCTACAGATTTTGTGAGCAACGTCAATTAGATTTGGATCCAATCGGTTTTTCAACTTGCAACTAACCGTATTCTGCAAAAAGTGGAGTTAGTAGTAGCATAGTTTTGAATTTTAAGATCGCCAGCGGCAACTAAGGCCATACGCGACCTGACACAAAACAAACCTCCAAGTGAAAAGAAGAGTTATGTTCTGTCTTTCCAGACTTATGATTCCACTGTCCATGATCTGCTACTCTCTCCTTACTCTAACTTCCGCACCAAGTTGCCGCTTGGTGCCTACTAATGGGAGGAACCACACATAGGTAAGGCTTGAAAAGTTCCTTCCCCCCAAAGAAAATGAAGAGAAAGGGAACTGTCACGTGAAGAGACTGTCCGTGAAGATGGAATTTATTTTTTGCTTTGTGCTATATTTATTTGGCTGTGTGAGCGGTAATACGAACAGTGTGTACGGTATTTCATGCTTTTAAGCGACGATTTTATTAATTTTATTTCATTTCATTTTTTTTATAGATCCAAATACAGGAATGGCCACCGTTTTTCATAACAGTAATTTTCGTTGTCGCTGGTATACAAGAAGTATATTCTAAATATCACTTTGGAAAAATAAACAGGTACGCTTAATCTTAAGAATGGAAGTGAATTCTCTCATTTCTGACGCCACGACTGCGATCTTTTTACTTAATTCGTGTATTTAGAGCAGGATTGAAATGTGAAGAGCCAGATAGGAAAAAAGTATGTAACAGTGTGGACGACAAAAAGTTTCGTACGATGTACGTACGTACTGTAAGCCATTTCTCGCAAAATTAGAGTCATAGACAAGGGACTCACTCTAGCCATATCCGACTTGGTAAGAACAAAATTTAAAATAAGACACAAAGACCCAAAAAAAATATACAGTCCAATGAGAAAAATGATGTCAAAAGACGAACTGAAGCAACAATTTCAACGTAACTCATCAAAAAATAAATTATTTTCATAATTTTTAAAATTGAATTTATGTTTTCATGACACCGCTAGCACCAACCAAATTGAAAAAAAAAACAAACCAAAAAGACAAAAACATTCAAAGAAATGTTGGAAGAGAAGGAGGAACCAACAATAAGTGAGATCATCCCATGTGCTCTGGACTTTAATCGGAAGAAAGATGAGTCCCAAGCAGAACCTCCAAGGGAGAAAGAATACATAAGATCCATCTTCACAAGTGTAGGTTAGGGAGATCCTTAGGATCTAACCTGCTACTCTGATCTCCCAAATCGCATACAGGGTCGCACATTTACAATTCCAGGATGCAACTGGAATCATGCCGATGACGCACTTCCGTTTTTTCCCTAATTTCATTTCTCGAACGCTAGTGGAATCCTGACGTCATCGTACTATTTTCTGAAGAAAATTCTTAAGTTCTAATCTCAGTTTTCTATTACATGCATAGATGGCGCCAAAGGTACTGGTGAAAAGAAAGAAGTGAGCTTTGGTTGGTTGCATTTCACCTTCAAAATTCATCCTTTTCAGTACCAAGATGCCGCTTGGTGCCTACTAATGGGAGGAACACACACAGGTAAGTCTTGAAAAGTTTCTTCTCCCCCAAAGAAAATGAAGAGAAAGAAAATGAAGAAAAAGTTAAAATCCTCACGGTGATCAGACAATTTGAGAAAACGTTTTGATGATTTGGTGAGTACAAATGTTTTTCTGGCATCAGTCAAGAAGCATGAATTCTCGTGGCAGCGAAATTACTAAATGTAACAGTTAAATCTGTGATCCAGTCAATGCCATGTTGCACAAGAAATAGCGACAGGAGTAAACACTTGCTGATAAGTAAGTAAAGAAGCAAAGTAGCAAAACGAAAAAGAATGACCAGGAACCCAAAGCAACAAGAGACAAAGAAAAAGATAAAATGAGGAAAGATTACCAGTAGGCCATGTTTACTTCAGCACCTAGAAGCCACCCGGTGCCTACTAATGGGGTAACCGCATAGGGGTAGGTAATTGTTGGAAGTTTCTGTACCGCTCCCCGAAAAAAGTAAAACAAACATAAAATTAAAGGTAAAAATACATCCAGATCTCAAATTAACAATGGAAACATGGAAAAAGAAAGATGAAGTAAGATGTAACCTACATTTCACTTGATCTTTCTTTTTCTTTGTCTCCATTGTTAATTCTACATCATTGATAATAAAGGGAGACGAAGAGAAAAGATACAAGCAGGCAGCAGGCCCTGCCGAGTCTGTGTGTGCAAATTGGGGTTTATTTAAGTTACGACCAAGCGCTTTTCTCTTTCTTATATCAACTTCCTTTTCTTTAAAGTTTAGTTAAGCGAAAATGTTGAGAGAAAGAAGTAGTTTTCTTTTTTTATGAGATTTGTTTTCACTCCGAAGCCTGTTAGCTTTAACTCCTTAAGATGCCTCTTGGAGTCTACAGAAAGAAGGTACAAAATAAATAAGAGATTGAAAGTTTATCACCCTGAAAAACTAGAGAAATGACAAAACAATAATAGTAGTAGTAGTTAGGATACAACTTACGTCCAGTGACAACTGACCTGTCACTGTACAAACGCGTATATTACATTTCCAACAATAAATTCCAATTGAGAAATAAATCATTTAGATTACCAGTAGGCCATGTTGGCTTCAGCACCAAGTTGCCGCTCGGTGCCTACTAGTGGGGGAAGGAAACTGCAAAGGTAGGGCTTGGAAGTTTCTCCCCACGAAGCCTGTAAGACATACTTGCCAAGCATTACGCCAGAAAAAAATCGAAAGTACTGCAAAGGAACTTAAAAGATTGAAGAAAGCGAAGCAAACATCTCACAATGGCTGGTTTAATGATAACAGTCTCTACCATCTTAAGTAATAATTAAATGATAAAATCTAGTGAATCTAATCAGTCGGTCCCAGAGATAATCTCCGTGTAAAAACTGTGCGCTGGTCGTACAGTCACGTGACAATATTCTGTTATAAAGTGAAAAGTGAGGTAGAAGAAGTAGTATTAGTTGTTGTTGTTACCAGCAGTCGATATGCCGTGGCCGATTCGTAAACCTCCATCGTCATCAAATAATAGCGGTAGTATTTTATTATAACATTAAATTAAATAACATAAAATTAAATGTCAATGTAAAATGTCTCCATTGTTTTTGAACCACGAAGTCAATACCAAATAAAAATAATTATCATTGACACAGCAAAAAAAAAGGAAGGGTTTAGGAAAAGAGAGAAGCATGGAGTTATTGGATTTCCAGTGAGCA
>JAQFZO010002904.1:0-10990 GCA_034695885.1 Geophilus flavus | reverse complement strand
TGATGTCGTATACATAAAAATTTCACATTTTTACGGTAAAAAAATTGCAACTCTCTTTCTTACAAGCTTAAAAGGTCTTTTGTTAAGAGAGTTTAGTAACTCCAGATTTTATTTATCAAAACGGCCCCCTTTATCACTGTAGTAAGTCAACCACGCGATAAATCATCCAAGTTTTCTGATTGAAATTCACATTACCTTGGAAGAGTTACATCGCATGACTCCATCTGCCCCATCTGGTTTTAGGAAATCGAGTTCCAAAAATAAAATCACTAACTTCCTAACATAACTTTTATTTTTTCTATTCATTTCAGTTTTCCCTCAAGTCTTATTGTTTACGAGTTTATCACAGGAAAAAAAAAACATTAGGGCGCACAATCCATTGATCCCTTTGTCCTCCACAACAGTTGTGTATCTACTTACAGTACAAGTAATTTTCAATAACGATTTATTTGCTCGCAAATATTTTTCGTGTCAAGCAGAAAACACATTTTAGCTTTTACTCGAAGTCGAGTCTAGCCGAAATAAGCACTCGTATCGTATTTATCGATTATAGACAGAGGATCTTATTTCCTGCACACTACAGACATCACTTCCTTAATGATTGCTTCACGCACACACACCACACCATAGTTGTTTGCTCCTCTGCTTTCAAATCTCCTCTCTAATTTACAGTGCAATTCATCACCCGCACACCAGACAATACGCACCAACATTTCATTTGCTTAACCTCTTCTAATATGAGAAAGATAAAGTGTCGTCAACTCGTAACAAAATCCATTCTCCGGCTTAAATCTGACAAAATTTATGATGACTGAAACAAAAACTTTTGATGAAAAAAATTTAATGAAATATGTTTTGTTAAAAAAAATGCAGTTACATAAATTGTGCGCGCCATGTCAAAAGTAAAACTAATTGAATTCACATTGGGTTTAAACAAATTAAAAAATGACGCCGATTCGCTATGACGTCTCAGTTAATTCTCACTTCGAGTTTCCTAATTAGTTTTTCAACAATATTAAAGCGGTGCAAGTATTTTGTGACATAAATCTATAAATATTTTTCGTCTACGTACGTACTTAAAATGCACGAGTTACATTACCAGCCATTGCTCCGTGAACTGATGACAAAATCCAAAATTCTGATGGAATTGGGAATCTCGCATAGAATGCATATACGAAGAATTATGGGATAATGGATTTCATCCTTCTTAGTTTATCATTACTTAAACCTAATGTATATCTCAATAAAAACCCATTTTTTCGAAAGATCGGGACGTATCGTGCATATTTTGAGAGTGCTCACATAATTCCCTCATAAAATGGCTCTGCACAATTCCTTGTTTGGTTCCATTTTTGTAATTTTTCATATGTTTTTACTTTATAATTGCTGAATTTTATCATAATTTAAATAATTGTATGTACTAATTTCGGAGTATCTGGTTTTTAAATAACAAATTCCAGCGTCTGCGTGATTTCTCGGAGTATATTAATTCTTAAGGCCCCTTTGTGCCATTTAAAGAACTAATAACGTTTATGTTAAGGGCCTCTAAATAAAATTAGCCCGGGGTCCTAAAAACCCATAATGCCATTACCACAGTATTCACTTGAAACAAACACGGGCCAAATTACCGGTACAGTAGGCCTAATCTTATTATAGACTAACTGCAGTGGAAATTGTACGTGTAAATAAAACTTACATGTGAAAAAATATTTTTAAACCTAAAATTATCACTTACAAATATACATTCTATCGTCATTGTAGCTTGAACATGTTTAGATGCAGGATTTTCACGTCAAGGGACTGGGAGCTTGTTTTCGAAAGTCTCAAATTCCATATTGGATCCACCAGGTTAAATTTTGGATCTCGTAAGATCCAGGATCAATCGTGGTGGAATCCATATAAGCCCTCGTGTTGATGGAAACTATGTAGAATTCCCATTGCGTACGCATCACAACAAAACATAAAGCCTGTTTTTAAAGTGAATTTTAAAAAAATAAATTCGTACTGTATGTTGAAAATAATAAATTATTTACCGAGAGTATCATTCGTCGACGTCGTTAAAACTTGTTTAAAGTGTCAAGGGAATTCGATATCAACATGCCACGAAAGTTCCATCTGGTTCCATATTGGATCCAACGATTAAGTCTTGGATCTCGTGTGACCCAAGATCAATCAATTCCCAACAAAAAAAAACATCGACGAAATTTTATTTACGTAAATTTAAAAGGAAAAAAAAAACGATTCTTACGTTAAAATTACCGTACGTAAAATTATACGGAAGTTTGTCCGAAATAACAATTTTTTACCAGTATCCGTAAAACTCAAAATAATGTATTTTAAATTCACATTCAATTCAATAAACCAGGAAATCATCTTTAAAAATATTGACCAAAAGGGTAAAAAAAAAGGCAAAGAAAATGGTGTCAAGGTGTAAAGGAAATAAAAGGATGTTATTGGTGAGCAACGGCGTGACAGGAGCGTTGGGTGAGGGCCAAACACCCTGGAAATGGACTCTGAACAAAAGGAGGTAATTACTAACAGCCTGGTTTCTCCAAAGGACAGAGGATGAGGATGCTCTAATAGGACGAGGACATTAAGGAGCGACAATGGCCTCGGGCAAACCCGATCTGGTACCTTCCAAATAAAAAGCTTCTCCAAAGATCCGTTGCCATGCCAGGCCAGGGGACACGCACCCACTAAACTGACCCATTAGCCACAGATCCTCCGATGAAAATGTACTTGCAACGTCTTTCTTTACTTATCTCACTTTTCATTACGAATCACATTTTTTTTTCATTCTTCTTCTTCTTCGTCTTCTTCCCTTTTCACATATATGGAATAAAACCCAAGAAAACTTTTCTGGTTAAATGGGAAATTCTATATGTACAGGGAAGAGTCGACACTCGAGAGAAAAACGTCAGGTGGATACAGAGGTTCTTTATCAGGTGTAGGTCGATATTGGGAAATGCATTTTCAGTGCACTTGCCATCAACCGACGGCGACACGGCCCAGTGTGCTTAAGAATTAGTGCCAATCACGAGTCCAAAACTTTTCCAGTAATCAATAAAATGCCTGCCCGTTTTTATTTATTTATTTTTTTTCTCTTTCGTTCGTTGAGCACACGATATTAAGAAAAACTGACATTCAATGCTATCAGGTTTTTCCAAACGTGTTGAGGATAAGAAAAAAAAAACGATAATTGATGTGAAAGTTTAATTTGACGTTTAAGAAGAACACGTGAAGATAAATAATAACGCACGAAGGGAACGGGAGGTTGTGATAAATTATCTATGGATTGGATATAAGTAAAAATTTCGATGCAGTGTCATTTTTATGTCAATAATTTAAATTTTGAGCTGGGTTTGAGAGACGTATCTTCATATATACATACGATGCGAGATTGAATCTATAATTGTGCGTTGCACTCGGTGTGCCTGCCGTGTGGTTTTGATGTATTTTTATCAGTTTTCCTATTTAGTATATCTAGCAGGTATTCTCGACATTTGTTACCCAGCATACGATTCGTGTGTTGCATTGAGTTGCAGCCCCTGAGCCCCACAAAAGGATGTTAAAGTTTAAACATTTTCACGTGCGTTTCATTGCAACGAAGACAACTAAGGTCGTGCATCAGCAACTTTGCTGGATGCATGTATCTTATGTGTATACGAGATTCGTCCAATACGAATAAAAAAAATATTGCCGTCGTCAGCAGTTTATGTGGTATACGTACGAAGATAAAAATAAAAATAACGTTTAATTTCGAAACTCTTGACAAGTTGGAATGTAATTCGTGACGGAGTTGAAGATGGTCCAAATTTTTTGACAAAACGTCACGAGTGAATTATGGTATTGGTCGAGGGAATTCTCGACGCTCGTCCCGCTCACTTTTTCGAAATTTATACCTTTTTGAAATGGAGTTTGAAAAAGAAATGAACCAATAAAAAATATTCCACGTTAAAATGTATTCCTCGCACTGTCAACTTTGGTAAATCTTTCATCAGAAAAAAAAAATGTGGAAAGAGGAGGGGAGTAAACCCATCAACTCTCGCCCACATCTCGTCAGGGTTGCGTTGGCTCTCGTGTGCGCCATCTGGCACTGTCTCGGAGGAGCAAAAGTGCCTTTATCGATCGAGCGCAGGTTTAAGCAATGCCAGCATCGTCCTCTTGTTTATGTTAGCTGGTTAGCCACAGAACGACGGCCCGACGCGGGGCGTGGATCCCATCAAAAATTTGTCCTTGCCTGCTTCACTGTGCCTGACGTACGGCGCATTTCCATCCCACCCACCCCATGACAGTCATCCAAAACACCAGATCACCGGCTCACTCTTCCCTTTGGGTGTTATTCTCGGTCGTGCACCCACTCCAAACATCGTCGTAAAAAGCAACGACAAATCTCCAATGCAAAACTTCACAACAAAAACAACAACAACGACGACGACGACTATACTTCCCAGTTTTTAACCTTGAGTCAAACTAAACTACGGTACTTCACTTCTCCTATACAAACCCGTCGTTACGCTTTAATTGTTTATTCTTCTCTACCTCTCGTGTGGGATTAGACGTTGGAAATTATTTGACTAATAAAAAGGTGGGAGGGAAAAAAAATTGGGCAAAGACACGAGCTAGAGTGATGATAACGTAAATGGATGGGCTTAAGATGACAAACAGATTAGTCCTTAGGGCAATATTAGGCCTAAAAGTTGAAAGCACCAAGTTTTGCAGCAACTACTTAAGACTCATAAATTGTGTATGAGAATTAAAAGGAATTAATGAGTGCAAGTTCTCTAGACGACAAATTAATTTAAACCCAAAACATACGGGTGGGGGAAAAAAGGTGTAATAAATAATAAATGTATTAGTCGAAGTAAAAATTTTAATGTTTCGTTTGTCTCGCTCGTTTTGACCCCGTAAAAAGGTTTTTAGTTAAAAGTCAACATGTTACGGGTACTTACCGAAGTGTAGCGACATCGTCGTCAAGATGATGAAAGCGGCGAGAAAATGTTGAGATGCAGCAACGAATTGCACGTGTCGTCTCTACTTGCTCGGGTGACTAGCCATGCGCCATGCAAATTAACCTGCATGCAAATACATTAACACTTACTATTTTCATAATCTTACAGACACTTATACTGGGCGAGCAAGTGAATTAAATTAATTAATTAATAAACAAAACACGACATGTCTCTGTGGCTGTATTTTCAAATAATTTCAAAACCTCACAAAAGAGGGCGCAACATATATGAGATGGAGCAAAATAATTTTCTTTATTCGAATTTTGATTCCTGGAAAATGGGAAATGAAAAAATTCTTTGGTACTAAGAAAATTCAATTTAAGGCTTTTATTTTTAAACTGTCATTCGAGATATTCGTCGACGAGAATTTTAAGATTTTAAAAGATTTTGTAAACAGTTTTGAATTATTTCTGGGGTTAGATGATTTTAGGAATTTTTTATTTTTTTTTACAGATTTTACGGTTTAAGATTTGGGATTTTCATGACCCCATAGACGAGATTTCCATGATTGTCGACCCCTCAATTCAAAATAATATATTTATTTAAGTACTTGACGTCAACGTCAACTCGAGGTGTCAAGTAGCCATCGTCGATGGCTTCAAAAACCCAATAAAAATCCCAAATCTTTTTTGAAAAATCAAAAAATTTTCAAAAATCTTTTCAAATCTTTCGTATTTTAAAACATCGTCAACGTCGGCCCCCATGTCAACTACAAAACAAAATAGGAAAATCTACTCATAGATTTAGCATTGCAGGAAAGCGAAAGAACAAGTACGGTACAGTGCAATTTTTAAGTTTTTAATACGGTAGCAAAGAAATTTTTTATGCTTACCAATAAACCACATTAAACATAATTTAATCATGCATGGTATACTTTAGAACAAAATGGTGGCCGTCAGCTTTGTGGGCCCATCCTCATTACTGTACACATAAAAATGCGCGGTGTAAGCGAGGAAAGCGCAACCAGAGGCGGAGCTTTTCAATCGATGGTGTAAGGCCGGATTGGAGGCAACGTCGGTGGTGTTGATGAGGACACCCGATATAGAAAAATATTTTATTCGACTTGAAAAACTTATTACAATAACCAAAGCGTATCTTTTTTTTTATGTTGTTCTTGTTATTCTTGTATCTTAATATTTTTTACGTTTCATCACAGAAAAATTATTTTTTTTCCTTTGCGGCTTTATATAAAATTGAAATTGCTATAACTAGCCAATAAAGACAAAAAATTTCAGCGGAGCAACAAGAATAAGTTATAAAATTTTTTTTATGTTGTGTACACAATAAATTATGGTCTAGCAATCAGAGAAAGACCCATTTTGACACAAGTCAAAAAAATTCATTTACAATACATTCCTAAAAACACACTCCTATGAATATTTACAAAAAAAAATAAAAATAAAAATTGTTTCTTAATAAGAAATCTTTTTTGTTGTTTAAAATTACATTATCATCCTATTTTATTTTTATTTTTCCCATATTAAAGCACGGCACTGCACTTGACTAACTGCGACACAAGACACCAATTCAAATGATGATGGTGATAGGAGACATGAAACAGGGATGAATTTTTCTCTTTTTTCATTTTTTTTATCTCTCAAAGCGCAAAAACAAATAAACTATTTCAGAAAAATTGATCTACTGTATACTAAAAACAATCCGTGTGAAAAAGAAAATTGTTATTTCGTAACACTTCTGATAAATGAAAAAGAAATCTATTGCGGTGTGTGTCACTCTTCGTTTAGAAGGGCGTACGGCATCCCATGTCGAATCAGGTGATGGCGTTTTACCCATAAAATTTTGTTTCCTTCCATTCCGTGAAGAAATAGAAAAAGAAAAAAAAAATTGGAAAATATAAGGAATAAAAAAAAGAGGAGAAAAAGAGACGACCGCCTTTTGTGCCGGTGCTTGAGGATGATGGATAACTTTAAGTGCTCCGTCATGGGAGCCTGCGGAAAAAAGACAATTCCTACACAATTGTACTAAGCTGCGCATTAAGGTTCGGAGGCAAAGTTCAATTCCATTTATACTCAACCCTTACTTTGAAAATAATGTTTGTTTCTCTTTTTGACCTTTTACGCAAGAAAACTTAGTTCGGTTCGCTTCAAATGGACTATACTCGATCTTCCACTCTTTTACTTTTATGGGTTTTTTTTGTGGGGGGAGAGAGGAATGGAAGAAAATTGAATTTTAAAATTCAAACAAATCCCGCGTCAAGCCCACAAAGGAGAACTGGGTCAAATGTCTGAGTGGAAATATCCAGTTGAAACGATTATATCTAATGGCTTGGTCGACTTCACACTGGACAACAACTCCACTAATCATTTTGGAAGAGCCAAAACACTCCTATTTTCCACAAATTGTTATTGAAAACACGAGAATCTGGCTGCTTCTGATTGGTTGGGTGTTTATTTACACAATTACGTTAGGTTCCTACGGCTATTTGTCGCTATCGGAGTGTGAATCGACCATTAGTCACTAAACTATTACGCGGTGTGATTAAAGGGAATTGTTTCGACTAAAAATAATTAGTGTGGGTGTAGGGGGAATTTTCGGATGTAAATTTCACAATGCAAACCGTGAAACCTATTAGCCACAATTATGATTTCAAAAAATGATGATGTAATTATTACCATTTGACTTGATTCAACCAATTAAGTTGCACGATCGTGACAGTAGATAGCGCTCACGCAATTGCCTCGAGCAATTGTTAAGCAGGATTGGATTTGCATTTAACTGAATTTTTACGAAAGAATAACCTTTCGAGTGGCTTTCTTGTCTTTTCACTTTGTTCTTTGACAGATGATTTAATTTCATCTTTCATTCATATGCTTTGGAGAACAGCCAATCGGTGTTGTGCGATGCATTTTGCGGGTAACTGGATTGCCGACCTCACTTTACGTGATTATTTCGGGCCAAATATCCGTGCCAAAGCCAAAACCCCCTCTCGTGAAGATGTGGAGAAATATTTCATTAACGTGATTTTCCCCCCGTTAAAAATAGGCCCAAAATTTGCATTGTGACACGCACTCTAAAAACGGTTTGGTGAATAGAGGACAACTACGGTGTTACATTTTCCCACGAGGCATGGTTTCAAATCGAAACTTATTTATTTGAAAACAGCGATTAATTGATGATGTAATCAACAATCAACCAATCAGATAATTTAATGGCCATTTTTAACTATTTGAGGCTAATATTCTATACTTACTTATGACACCCCTATTTTTCTGAAAATGTTGAATTGCGTAAATATTTTTGTTGATATTGTTAAACTAGTGATGGAATACGATTTGTAACCCTTAAATGCGTTTTCGCAAAAATGGACATCGTCGCAAATTGAACAGAAAAAAAATTATTACAAAAAACTGATTATTCTATACTTATGGCGAGCATCTTAGGTATAAACTAATTGAAATTAACCACCTAACAAAAGTTCAGAGTACCAAATGATAGTTAATACAACTAAAAACTGAGTTAGTTGTCTCTCGGTCAACTAAACATTTTTAGAGTGCGTCAAGAACACGCAAACACACCACACACGACGACAAATCATTTTAAAAATGATAAATCTAAAGAAACAAAAATACCTTCATCTAGGTGTTCCCACTCTTCTTCTTCGTTTTCCGCATCGTCTGAACGTGCACATGACACACAAGGTCATGACGACGCCACCGGCCACTCCCATTCCGATGGCGATCCAGTCGAGAGAAAAGGCACTCGACCGACACAGAGACAAAGCCTCGTCGGCAAATTCGACACTCGTGTCGGTGGAATGCTTGGGGCAGTTGCCCACCCCATTGCACACGAGGTCTTGCGGGATGCACACGTTGGAGCCATGACACAGAAACGGACATGGTTCCATGCCAAGTTTTAAATAATACTCGCTCTGTTTGCCTTGCATCACTTCGGTGAACACCAGCTTGAACCTGGCGTCGGAAGAGGGGGCCGCGCGCAACTCCACCAAAATCTTGTTGGCTGCCATGTTGGTCGAATTGATGATGGGCAGTTGGAACGCTTGGTCGTCGCACACGCTCAAAACTGCTTCGTCCGCATAGCTGTAGCCAGCGCTCGGGAGGCGGATCTCGATGCGGTCCGAGCTGCAATTGCCCGACATTTGCAAGTAATCAAACCATAAAAATAAGTCTTTGTTCGGAGTCACGTAAATCGTCCATATGCAGTGCACAAACCGTTCGACGTCAACGTAGTCCGGTTCCATGTACGGAAAAACTAGTTCTCCTTGACTTCGACTGGGAATCAAACTGGGCCCGCACAGGGGTCCGTGAAAAAATTCGTAAGTTCCTTGAAACACCTCCATTTTGTTGTGAAAATAATTATACTCGACGAATTCTCCTTCGTAGTGCAGCCGCAGCTCCAAACTGGCGCCGGACGACACGAAAGTGAGTCCCCCGTGTTTGCCGAGGTCGCTCGTGTTGTTGCATAAACAGACCAAATCTGTCGTGTTGTCGGAGGATTCCCGGATCACTATTTTATCTACTGGGTCGGCCAAACACGAGACGCAAGCGCGTTTGTTGTAGCCGAACTGGAGGGAGAAGAGTGTGAGGAAAACGCGCTCGAAAGGCGCCGCGTTCGCCTCGAAAGTGTAATGGCACTGTAAAGAATCCTTGCGTTTGAAGATGAGATGATTGAGCGGGGAACTGAACAGTCCCGACTGCGAGAAACTGCTTTGGAACAGCTCGTCGCAAGCCGTGTTGGCCACCGGTTGGCCGTATTTGTACGCGTTGTAGAAGTCGAACTGTATCCAAAAATCCAGCGACGAGCCTGCGTACGAGCCGGTGGCGCTTTTAAATTGAATCAACATTGCCGGACCCGACGATACGAAATCTTTACTGTCTTGCACTGGAGCTGCCCAAGTATCGCAGAAGATGGCCACAACTCTGGCCTCGTCGTGCCGTTCCGAGTCGTAAACCGACAACGACTCGGAGCAATCTCTCGTGGGAGCGATGGCGTGTTTGGGTCGATGGACGCGGAAACTCTTGAAATATAGGCGAATTATCTGATTCGGCTGAGCCCTGATGAGAAAAACGCAGTTTGTGTTGGGCGTGTACCACGTGGCGAGCGAATGGAAGCGACGATCGTGATCGGAAAGTTCGTCGCGACTGTCGAAGCTCGTGCTGCACGATCCATTTATCTTGGTCGCGCCGGGTCCCACCCATTTCGGGTTGGGCCCCACGTTGAAGTGGAAACCCGTGTTGAGCATGGGCCCGGCCAGCGTGGACACGAAAACCACGAGCAACCGAGTGCCCGTGCCCGTGATGGCGTAAGGAAATCGTCCGGTGCCGCAAAACGTACCGATCACCGGGCTAGTTTCGGTCCATCCGTCGTGAATGCGGAGATAATCGCCCGGGCAGTTGGTGGTGACCGGGCGCATTGGACAGACGATCATGTCGGCGCAATGTTGGCCGTCGATGCTGAGCACTTCGTTTTCCAAATGTGGGTTGATGTAGACATTTTGTGTATGCAAAAAGTAACGGCAGCGAAGATTGCGAGGATAGATGCCGGGATAGCCGGGTGATTGAACGTAGCATGTTCCTAAGCGACAGTCGTGAAAGATGCGATCGCAGAAGGTGCCACTCACGAGTTTGCCTCTTCGATCCGGGTATAAAATTGGGTTGGGTCCATAACGAGCAAATAATTCGAATTGTTGTTCGGCGCGGGACGTGAAGGTCAAATAGGTTTTATCTAAAGGGAATAGAATGAAAATTAAAAGAAATTAATAATTAACGAGAGATGTCGACAAAGTGGTCGCACTCAGATTTCCTGAATTATTAATTTTAAAGAGGAAGTTATTTTCCGTAGAACAACGGAAGAAAATGATATGGTATATAACCTCATTAATTCGAACTCGTATAGGATGGCAATCTATCATGAATTAAGCATGTGCAGCAATTAATTGGAGAGCAAAACAGTATGTAAATTGTATATATTTTTTTAAAAGAATTATTAATTAAACAGGA
>JAQFZO010002903.1:0-10992 GCA_034695885.1 Geophilus flavus | reverse complement strand
TTTGCAGGGCCCGATTTTCAAAAAAATCAGTGCGCCAAGAGTTCTTGATAAATATGGTTGTCCAAAGAGGAGATGTTAGAGACTTACATGTACTAAGCTACTCTGAATTTATTTACCATTCTAAAGAAAATTCTGGGTTGCACTGAGTTTTTGAAAATTCGGCCCTCGAAGTCAATTACATAGCTCCATTACAACTGTTTTTGAGGCTTACTTAGACTCACACAACCAATTTAGAAAAGTTTGCCAATAAATCGAACATTCTAAATCTGTTTAGTTTTTACTTTTATCTCATCTGGTTCTCGAGTTATTGGAAAAATTGTAAAAATCCATTTTTGAGGTTGTTTAATTTTTTTTCTCCAACACTTTTTCACCAAATTCAAATTCTTTACACGAAATGATAGACCTGGTGAGTCTTTAAATCATCCTAAGTCCGTTTTTTAATATTCATCAAACTGTTAAAGAAATTGATGTTTTTCTAACCATCAAAAAAGACAGATTGTCATTCTTTGGAAAGGGGTAGTATGTAAATTATGGCTTAAATGTTAACGAGTCAATAAATTCAAATTCAGTGTAAAATTGACCAGAATTGAAGTGGCTAAATTGATATTTCATCGATATTTTATGAAATTAATAAAATTTACTGTATATTAATAAAATAAATTAAATTCTGAATTAAGTTCCGACTAAATTTAATCTGGTTTATTGATTTCACAATTTCACTTATTTTTCACACGTTTCTATTGATTTTTGGTTCACTACACAACAAATATGCTCACTGTAAAAAACTAAGTAAACAACTTCAATGTTAAAATTACGGTAAATTTATGCAGCTACACAAAACATTTCAGTTTGTTCAACTGAAGTAAACATCCAGTTCGTGGAATCTATCGTGTATGCCGTTATTGTCTGCGATGCCTTTTCATGACAGGAAATATATTAAAATTGTTGAAAAAAAGTGGAATGTTTGTTGATGCTTGGAAAAAATTAAAATGAACCAAAATTCTATGAAATAAAGTTAAAAATAAGTCAAAATGAGTCAAAACTGAGTAAAAACCAGAGGAAATCAGTAGAAAATGAGTCAAAATAGAATAAAAACCAGAGAAAATGAGTCAAAATTGAGTAATAATCTGTTGAAAATCAGTGAAAATAGTCTATTCACTCATTTTCAACATACGTAGTCAATAAAAAATAATTTTATAAAAAAAACGACCAAAATCTAGAATTTTAACTAACTTAGAAATTTTTCAGTCATCGATTTACATTTTAATCTCTTTAAAAGCATAAAATAAATATTTTTGAATTTCAAATGTATAGAATAGACATTAACTGGCTTTAGTCAATTTTGTCATAAAATTTAATCTTTTTCCTACTAAATAAAGTGTCTAATAATTTTTTAGTCAATTGACTTACGGCAATAAGTCATAAGCTAAGTCTTACAAGTTGCACCAGCACAAACTCCATATAAAACTAGACTCGATGACTCAACTATGAAAAGTCAGTGACCTTTATACGAGAAAATTTATTTATTACCGTAAATTCCCATCAATACTTCCAGACTATTATCTCTCCATACAATTAACAGAAATGTCAACAACCTTTCCTCACAAGGGAATTAGTCATTTTTGAAGACATTCTGCAGATAATCTGCAAGGAAGTATAAAAAACTTGTAGATAATCTATAGATTGTTTTAGGAGTAGTAAATTTGCAGAATTTTTGCATATTTTTGGAATTTTTGCAGAAATTTGCATATTTTTGGAATTTTTTCAGGATTTTGCATATATTTTTTGAAATTTTGAAGACTTTGCCTGTATAGTTAATATTTTCAAAAGTGGCCAAATTGCAGAATTTTTGCAGATTTTTTAATTGGCAACACAAAAGTTAAGTTTTCAATTTTTCAGACAATTAAATTTACACTGAAAAAACTAAATTGATTTAAAAACTTAAAAATTTTAAAGCATAAACCATAGTGATAAAATTAGCCTCCATAAACTCTAAACATCCTTTCTTAAATTTTATCGAGTCATGTATAGCCAAAGTAGCCGCTAACGACCTTCGGGAAACTCACCTTACTGAACCTGTCCACCAATTGAAGATTGCAGTCACTATAAGCCTTCTTCATCTTCCAAAAAAACTTTAACAATAAAAAAAAACAAACCTCTGTAACAACAAACCATCAATTAGAAATTTTTTTTTTATTAAATTACAAAAAAAAAATACAAACAAAAAAACATGAAAACCAACTAAACAAATCCTCTAACCACTATTAGCCTTACTAACGGGATCTAAGGGCACAACATTGACAACACCCATTTCCCTAAGTCTTTTGGAAATACCAGTGTTGACCAAGACATTCCCCTGCAACACAGGGATCCCCAACCCACATTTCCCACCGTGGGACCCGTTGCACGACAATGGGATGAAAGTAGTGACCCCGCAAGAAGCCAATGTATCTATCTGAGCTTTCTGCAAGTCCAGAACTGGAATGACCATGGAAGAGTCTCTCAGAGAGTGAGGTATGGTGACTGACAGCGGGAACGAAGAGTCTGAAGAACCGGTGTTCTTGTCCGGTAACAGATTGTTGCAGTTTCTTTTGTGGTTCAGATAGATTTTGTACTGTCCGAACTTCTTCCCGCATGCGATGCAGGTCACCCGCAAGGCTGGAGCCACGTACGAGTACTTTTGTGTTGCACTGCGTGCAAGAATCTGTCTTTCTGACATTCTGCGCCTTTTCATTGGTGTTCCAATGGCTGGCTCGCTGGTTTTTCGCTTACGAGAAACTTTTGTACTTTTTTCAACATCAGTCTGCGAATATTCCTCGCTTTTATTCAGATTTGAGAAATAAATCATACAGAGTCGTTGATATTCAGCGTTGAGGTCATCCGGTGGCAGTGAGTGGCTCTTCACGTGTTCCAAAGCGGTCGAAAGCTTTTCAAACGGATAATCACAATAATGACAAGCAAAGTTCTCTCTCTCGATCTCATTGTCCATGTCTAGCGACACCATTTCCGGTTCCGGTTGATCGTGATCGTGATCTTCCTCCAGAAGTATTTCGCTTTCGTGCGACAAATCTTCATCGTCCAACGATAAAACCAAACTGTGGTTGTCGTCAGCTTCGCTTGGCGCTGCTGAAGAAGTATTGTTGGGGTCATCAATTTTGACTTCCAGGTCATCGTCCAAGTCCAACAGACTGTCAGCGCTGATTCTGGAGATCTCCAGAACGTCTTCTTCGTCATTCTGGACCACCGTATCCAAGATTTCTTCAACAACATCCACCACGGCCTCTTCGTCTAGTCTCTCGAAATCATCTAGTCTCTCTAAACCATCCAGAAGATCCTCTGTGGTTTCCACAACCGCCACCAGATGGTGCAAGAGATCTTGGACATCTTCCTCGATCCCGTCAAACTCTTCGACAGTGATGGCACCGAATCCGGTTGGCGAAACCAGTCGATCTTCACAAACTTCCATTTCTTCGGATACAGTCCTGACTGAGGATATGACGAAACCAAATTCATTTTCCTCATCGCTGAATTCCGGAACGGGTGTCGCTGGCGGCGTGATCCTTTCTTCCTTGATCTGCACCGTCGAGCAGAAGATGATGTCTGGACTTCCGGTGTCTCGTTCGCGGTCTTTCGTATGGGTCACAAGATGCATGGACAGTTCAGCTGGGTTGCGGAAGTCCTGCGAGCAGATGCCGCATGTGAGCGACTCCACATCCGTGGTCTGGTGGGAGCTCATGTAGGGCATCGGGTACCGGTTATGGATTCGCGGTGGAGGCTGCGAGGGAGGCGGCATCAGGAGACTCGTCTCCCGGGGTCTTGACTCCGAAGTCCCGGCAGATGAATACTGTGGCCGGTGCCACTGAGGCGCCGTTGGCGGTTGGTAACAAGTCGCCGCAGCGAAATTCAGAGTTCCTGGAGTGTTGTACCGGCACGATGACTGGTTTCCAGATATCTGGCCCGTGACAGGTCGGTTCTTCTGGTACTGCGGAAGTGTCTGGGTACCCCGAAGGACACTTTGTGCATAATTCGCTTGTTGTTGCATACGGAATGCTTGTTGTTGCGCCTGTTGTTGACGTTGGATCTGGCGCAAGTGTTCCATTCTTGCAATCTGTTGCTGGGTGATCCGGTTTTGTTGTTGATGTTGTTGTTGATGTTGTTGTTGTTGTTGTTGTTGATGTTGTGTTGTGGGTGGATATTGGTTCTGGTTCCGGGGTTGTTGTATTGTTAGGATCTGTCTGGGTGTTGGCATCGGAACTTGGTGTCTCAATTGTTGCGTCAGGAGCATGTTCTGGTTCCGGTCTTGCACCGGTTGTTGTTGCACAGAGTTACCCGGTCGTGCGCCGGTGTAAATCATTTGAGCGTTTTGTTGTTGCATCCTGTTGGGTAAACTTGTGTTTGGTTGGGAAGAGATCGGGTATGGTGGAAATTGTCGGTTACCGGGCAACAATGTACTTTTTGAGAAACCGCCATTGTTGGCACGCACCACTTGTTGCGGGTAAGTTTGTTGCTGTTTCTGGTACGCCGAAGAAGGTTGGGGATGTATTCGTTGGAAACTTCCCATTGTCTTGCCATAGTTCGCCGGATTACCTGGCAATCGAGCGAAGTTAGTCGGATTACTCGATAAGTTCTGATAGTTACTCGGATTACCCGGTGACTTTTGATAGTTACTCGGATTACCTGGTATTTTTTGGTAGTTAACAAGATTACCCGGCTGTTTCTGGTAGTTACCAGGATTACCTGGCTGTTTCTGGTAGTTAACCGGAGTAATCGGTTTCTGGTAGCCACCTGGATTAACTTGCTGTCTTTGATAACCTGCAAGATTACTCTGCAAACTTGGCCTCGTCATGATGGGTACCAACGGAGGTAATCCGCCATTCCTGTTCCCTGGCACCGGATACAAACTTCTCGCAACGGCCGGTCTCGACAGCGGCATGATGCTGATGTCCGAATTCCTCTGTTCTGTCTTTTTGAAATTCCCAAGACAAGTCACATCCGGTTGATTATTCAAGTTCGAGTTATCCACTGGAGTTATTGTCAACTCCTTGTTCCTCAGTAGTGGTGTTGGAACAGCCGGCGGTCGATGTATCGGTGTGACCACACTAGCTGTTGCTGCAACCGAGGTTTGCACTGGTTGTGCTCCCTGTTTCGAGTTTATTGGCATAACAGTCAAATGTTGATTCTTCAGAATCTGCGAAATGGCCGAATCCCTCGCCCGGATCTCTGCTGGCGGTTTCACGTGCACATTGGCCTGATACCCCGTCCCCTGTTGTTGACTTCCAGAAGCAATCCCAGCGCTGACCACGTTCTGGATCACCGGAACCCTCTGTGGCACAGCAACGGCAACGGTCACTGGTTGTAACGGCGGCGGTGCCGATTTCTTCGGTGCGATAGCGGGTAAGATCGATACTTCCTTCAGTTTACCCTGGATGGGCAAGGCCGAGATCGAGACATCCTTCGCCGGATTAACCGTAATCTCTTTCGGTAAAATGTTCTGCAATGACCGGTGAACCGGTGGTGGGTTAACCGGTGATGGGTTAACCAGTGGCTGGTTTTCAGGTTTCTTTGGTGCGTTAGGCCGGCAGTCGTCAATGATCTGGACGCTTTCACTTCGAGCGTTTAAGCCGGGTGGCCGGAGTATCGCTGGGAGGTGCCTGGAGTCCTTCACTGGGTTTACCCTTCCTTGATTGTTGTTGCTATTGTTATTATTGTTGTGTTGGTGGAGTAGCCGGTGTTCTTTGAAGGCGTTGTAGTTACTCAGCACGTAGCCGCATATGTTGCACGTGAGATGCGACCCCTTGTGGGACATTGTGTGTAAATCTAGTTCGACTTTTGTCACACATTGGGTGCTGCACATGCTGCATTTGTAACCGGAGGGAAGGTTCGCCTTGACGGTTGTCTCTGTAGACATCAATTCCATGCGCTGAGTGACCACTTGACCACCGGACAAACGTTTGGCCACTTGATCTCGTAAGTTGCTGACCACTTGACCTCTGGTCAGGTTGTTGACCACCTGACCACTCATGTTACTGACAACTTGACCATTGGTCATGCTATTGACCACTTGACCATTGGTCATGCTGCTGACAACTTGACCACTGACCATTTGACCACCAGTGGTGAAACTGTTGACCATTTGACCATTGGTCATGCTGCTGACCATTTGTCCACCATTGTTCAAATTGTTCATCACTTGACCGATGGATGTTGGTTGTATCAGTTGACAGTTCTGACCCGGTTGTTGTTGTTGCTGGATCTGGGTCATGGAATGGTTGAGCGACTGTGTCAGAATTGGATATGGTTGAGATTGCATCATGGCTGCTGGATTGTACTGCGGTTGACCAGTCATAACTGGAAGGATGACCGAATTGACTGCAGTGGGGATCCAGTTTTGCTGAATAAACATGTTTTGTTGAAGAACAGTTGTGTGTTGTTGGACCAATGTGTTCTGCTGCAGCAGTGCACCGGACATCTGGTTCGCAGGGTTCTGGAACTGGACGGTGGATGGAACGGAAACACTCTTGACCAGGAGTGGCTGGATCGTCGACATGAAGTCCGGAATGCTGTCCGGTTGTTGTGGTTGTGGTTGTCCTTGTGTTAAAACCGGAACACACTGGCTGTTTTCGTTGGCAATCGAAGAATTATATGGTACGATAGCAAGCGGGTTCGGGTCAACAATTGATTCTGGCGTTTCCTGAGGAGTCTGTATTGTCTCTGCAGCAACCGTAAGTCGTCCTGGATCACTTTCTGCAACTTTTGAAACAAATTCCGACGTTTCAGGAATCGCTTCCGGGATGTCAGGAACCGTTTTCGGTGTTTCCGGATCAGTTGTCGGTGTTTCGGATAAAGTTGCTAGTGTTTCGGATAAAGTTGCTAGTGTTTCGGATGTAGTTTCTTGTGTTTCAGGAACAGTCTTTGGTATTTCAGGAACAGTTTCTGAACTTTCCGGACAGTTTGCAATGATTCCGGACTCCGGTTCAGGGACTTCTGGCACTGGAGAACCGAATTCGGAGTTGTCCGAAGTGAACAGACTGCTGTCCAGGGATTCAGAAGGCGAGTTATTGATTTCTGCACTTCCACTGATTCGTCTGAGGCGCATGCGCGTGCCACCTTTCGCCTCGTCGACGCTGTAGAGGTGGGTCTCGTCTGCCCACGAAGGAATCCTGTGTCGCCGCTTTCTCCGAGTTTTTGTCTCTTCCCGGATTTCTTTCCGGCTGAGTTTGTCCAGTTGGACGACTGCGACTTCGTCAGAGTAAATGTGGCTGAGAAGATGAGCCTCGAATTCGATGTTGTTCTGGTATTCGATTCGACAACGAACGCATCGCATCATTTTTGAGGAAACTGCAATTATAGAGGGTTGTGGACAAACTTGAGATATGACAGTCAAATGAAATAATAGAGAAATCAGTGTCAATAATAATGTCAAGGGAAAAGGTAAGAGAAAAATCTTTAGATTGCAACAATGTGTGGTCATCAATAATAAATTATGTTGATTCTGAACTTGGCAGTCTGGTTGTTGATTGGATGAAACTTTTTTTAAGACTTGAAATGAATTTACATAATTGACTTCCAATAATGAAGTTCAACAATTAATTCCATTTACTGATATGTAAAAGTACAACAATGGACTCTCAATAATGTGAAGTTCAAAAACTGACTTCCAACAATGTGAAGTTCAACAATTGACTCCAACAATGTAAAAGTACAACTATTGACTTCCAACAATGTAAAAGAACAAGTAATCCCAAACAATGTAAAGTACAGTACACAATGGCTCCAACTATGTAAAATATAACAATTGACTGCAACAATTAACTCCAACAATCGACCACATCAATGTAAAATTCAGCAATTGACTCCAACAATGTGAAGTGACTTCATCTATGTAAAAGTACAATAATTGACCCCATCAATGCACAGTCCAACAATTGACTCCCAACAACGTGAAAGACAATTTACTTCAACTGTGTAAAAGTACAGTCAACCCCATCAATGTGAAGTTCAACAATTGACTTCAACTATGTAAAAGTATAACAATTGAAGTACAACAATTGACTCCAACAATAGAAGCATCATATTGGATTTAAAAAATATTCTAACAATAAAATTCCATACAAATCATAAAAATTAAGACTTGTACTGTCACCAAGAATATGTTTAAAAATCACAACTGAAGTAACCAGCATGTAACCAGGCTTGTTACCAACAATTCATTGTTTAACCGGTTGTAAATAATCAAAAGCTACATTCAAATGTAAAAACAGTTTACTTTTTACCTTTACCCATCACTTATTCTCATTAAAATGAATTTTAAAATTCAAAACTCAACTATGTTTTAATATTTGAACGCAGCTAACAATAAAAATTAAAATTTAATTATTTAAAATTAATTAAACGTTCTAAAAATATAACATCCGGTATTACGCAGTCAGCGCGCTGCCATCTTCAACCAACCAGCATAACCAACCTTTTGAGTTCAGCGAATGTGGTAACAACCGGAGTAACCTTGTCACTTGTAACCGGTGGCCGGTTAACTTGGTTATGATTTTCAAACACTCCCTAAATAAAAATAACTTTGTTAATTGTCAACAATCATTTTCATTGTCAGATAAACAATCTAATCAATATAAATCAACAATCAGACTGCATTGCCCAAAACCAACTCATTAATCAAAAGTGATTGTTAACCAAACAAACGAAATTTAACCCAACAATCAGTTTAAAAAAAATCACTCCATTGTTACTTTTAATTGCATTCCCATCAATCAATAAAATTTTAAAAAAAAACAACTCCCAACTGCCAACAATTACAAAAAAATCTTGATGGAAACAAAAAAATTGGCATTTTTCCAAACAATGCAGCACTGCACAACATTTCCCATGAAATTCAACTATAACAATTGCCTGGAAAAAGAATAAAGAAAAAAAATTGAGGAATTTTTAAAGTATAAAAATCATTACCTGTATTCTTCAAAGAGAAACTTCGCTTGATTGTTCCAGGAGCATTGGATCCACCCAACTATGGAAAAGAAAAAAAACAGAGAATTCAGATAAAAATATCAGTACACACAATCCAATCAAATTAGATTAGCCTCCAGTTGAGACCGGTTCATTTTGGTCCACCAGGGGGGAGGGGGGGTGGGAAAGAGCGCGTGACCGGTTTCCCACAGATTTGCTGATATCTAACAATAATTAATTATAATCGAAAGGATCAAAGATGTGTATTTTGTCATCCGAAAAGACGGCTTCAATTTTGGGAGATTTCTGGAGAGAGCGCGAATGACCCCCTGGTGGGAGGTTTGGTTTATCCCTCTTATTCCTTCAATCCTTTGAAAGCTATTTGAATTTTTGGTTTGTTTTTTCATTTTGGTTGTGCCTGCGGTGTCTTTTTTCCACAATCGATCAACCGCGTGCGTCTGCGGTTTAGTCGTTTCTCGTTTTTATTCAACTGTTTGCACAAAATTTACCGAAGTGGTTTGTGTAAAAGTCATAAAAACTCACTTATGATTGAACAGATTGGCTTTTAACAATAACTTTTGCCATTTAGAATGGATTTTGGCGGATTTTGGCATTCCGGCTTTTGGCGTCGGCTTTTAGCATTTCTGTAATAACCACCAGGGGATGCTGGCAACACTTGACACTTGACATTTTTTGCATCATCTAAAGTCTTATAAGTCGTTTATGGCCTAAAAGCAGCTTTTAGTGAGCTTTTAGTAAGCTAATTGCATGATTTCTTACATTTTTGTGGCCTGGCTCTCTATTTTGTCCTTCTCAATGTCATTTAACTATTACTTGTAAACAAATTCAGGCGCATGTTTTTTTTTCTTTTCTTCTATTGTCATTTTCCTTTGTTAGAATTGTCGGAAAATGTGTTTATTGTATGAAATGGGAATTTGGTGCCTGGCACAAATGTTGGCAGATGTCCAAAAATTAGAGTTGATGTATAATTCAGTGTTTTGATGTTCCAGAAGTGGTACGGTTGAATATTTTATGTTAAAAATAAGTTGTGCCTGTATTTTGTTTCATTTTTGAGGACTGTTGTTGAGTGTTGGGTGTTAGGAGGTGTTGTTTTGTTGTTGGGATAATGAAATGTTTCGTATGTATTGTGAATTTATTTAATTAGCAAATGGCATGAGAAATAAAAATGAGTATAAAATTGATTTTTTGATGGTGAAATGAGATAAAATTAATTTAAATTTTGCTTTTTAAAGGATCAAAATGGGTTAAGCTGCAATGAATGGTTGTTTTAGTGTGAAATGGAGAGATATAAAAGTAAAAACAGATGTGTAAGGCTGTTAGTGACTAAAATAATTGGTTTTATGGCTAAAAATAGTTAAAACTCAACATAAAAGGGTTTTCGTACACATTCGTTTGATTTTTTGGTTTGTTTTTTCCATTTTGGTTGTGCCTGTGGTTTATTTTTTCTGCTGCGTTGAAACAAATTTAAATGTAAGGCCTATTTAGGATGTTGTAATTTAGGATGTGGTTTTATTATTGTTTTTTGTCATGTTTTAGTCAGTTTTAAGACTAAAAACAGCTAAGAAAACAACTTAAAAATAACCAGAAATAACTAAAACATGTGTTTTAAACATTAAAACAGCTAAAACCAAAATTAAAAGTTGTTTTAAGGCGAGAAGTAGCTAAAACACAAGCTACTACATATGTTTTAAGAGTAAACAACAGAATAAAACTTATTTTAAGACTAAAAACAGCTGAAAAAACAACCTAAAATTGACTACAAACTAAAACACTAACTAAACCATGTCTCAAGGTTAAATAGCTAATAATGCACACCAAAACTTGTTTTAAGGGCAGGAGGAAGCTAAAACACAAGCTAATTCATCTGTTTTAAGCATTAAAACAGCTAAAATACAAACTAAAACATGTGTTTCAAGCATTAAGACATCTAAAACACATCAAAACTCAACATTACTTCACCTTAAACCAACCCTAAACATTGCATAATCAACAATGATTCATTGGCAGTGACTCACT
>JAQFZO010002902.1:0-10992 GCA_034695885.1 Geophilus flavus | reverse complement strand
AAATCGAACATTCTAAATCTGTTTAGTTTTTAATTTTATCTCATCTGGTTCTCGAGTTATTGGAAAAATTGGAAAAATCTATTTTTGAGGTTGTTTTTAATTTTTTTCTCCAACACTTTTTCACTAAATTATAGCTCTGGTGAGTCTTTAAATCATCCTAAGTCAGTTTTTAATATTCATTAAACTCTTAAAGAAATTGACGTTTTTCTAACCAACAAAAAAAGACCGATTGCATACTTTAGGGAAGGGGTAGTAGTAGTAAATGAATTGTTTCTAGTAAATGAATTGCTACGAGTACCTAATAAAATAATTTCAGGGAATCACTTATTTTGTTCACCCTATACATTAAAAAAATAAATTTTTAACTGGAAGTTTGTAGATCTCAAGTTAAAGCAGTGTTGTAACCGTTACCATTCAAGTAACGAGTTAAAAAGCGTTACATACTTTTTCGTTTTATAAAAAAAATTGTCTAATGAAAATTTTTCACAAAAATTTGTTTTACTTGCGAGCTAATCAATCAATCCATGCAAATTAATTTGCTTCTAGTTCATTCAACTCATTCTCGATCTGCCAATCAAATGTCATCACATTGAAAACTAAAATTTGATTGGGACTTAATCTTTGTTCGTTTCAAAAAATAATAATTAAAAAAATTTTAAAAAATAATAATAATCTAATTTGGGACTAAACGGGACTAAATGGGATTTTATTTTTGACAATTTTCGGGTCTGGGACTTTAATTTTGAGATATTTCGGGTCGGGGACGGATTTGGAACATTAGATTTTAAACAATTTCGCAATCGGGACTGGGTTGGGACCAAAAATGTACCTACTTTGCATCCCCCTACTGTACAGTTACCATCACCACGTATTTCAATTTGTAACATTGTACTGTTATCATTACAGTAACTCTTTCGCTTACAATACGGAGTTAAAGTAACTTTAGGTGAAGTACTCCGAAATTTAATTATCGTTAGTGCAAATGCAATCGGCCATTGATTTTTTAACTAAAAATCATTTTTCTCGATTTTCTCCACCTTTTGCGCTTCTTCCACTTTTTTATCCTCGATGGCTTTGAATTTGGTTCTCATCGGAACGAGTTTTTGCTGCAATTCGGCGGAACATAGATCGAACACGTCCAAACTCAATGGAAATTTGACATCTTTTAGAATTTTTGCATTGATCGATTCCTTTTCTTTGTAGAAGAAACGAACGAATTGTATCGTCAAATACGCGGGCAAACGACTTATTTTCGACGTTTTCGTGTAAGTGGCATCACGATCTAAGATCGGGCAATGTTTCGTGATCGTTTCTTGCATTCTCTGTGTGGAATAGATGAAAAATTTTAGTTTTTTTGGCGGGTTTTTGAAATTTTTGAATTTTTCTTTACCATTTTCAAGCCCGAATGCAAATATTTCACTTCGGGAGTGATGAAACAACTGAGTTGAAGGAAATTTTCAGTAGTGTGGGTCTCGGGTTCACTGTCTGCATCACATTCGTTGCATTTTAGTCTGGATTTATTAAGTATCGGAAAATATATCGAGAAAAAAATCGGGAAAAAATCGAAAAATCAGAAAATAAATCATAAACATGGAAATTTTAAAAAATCGATAAATATCGAAAAATCAGAAGAAAATTCTGGAGAAAAAAAATTAAAAAGTCAGAAAAATCGAAAAAATCGAAAATTCATTAAAAATTTCAGGATTTTATTGATTTAATTTCGCAGTTTACGATTTTTTGTCTGATTTTTCGATATTTATCAAGTTTTCGATATTTCTTGATATTAAAATATTTCTCAATATTTTTTGATTTATTTTACGATCAAATAAAAATCTAAAACAATTCGGGAAAATTATTCGATAATTAAAAATTCATTTAAAAAAATTAAAAATCGGAAAATATCGCATAAATAAAATCAAAAAAGTGAAAAAAATCGATAGAAATAAAAAATTCAAAAAAATAACGTGAAAAAATCGATAAAACAAATAAATCAAAAAACTTAAAAAAAATCGATTAAAATCTCAACCAAAGGATACGTAACATCGAACGTCCCTCCGAAAAACTGATCGACAAAATTCGAACTCGACGACTCGATTTCCTGGCCGTCTTCGTTCGTATTCGTATTCGGAACCAACTTCTGTTGCAACATTCGCACTAATTCCGTCCAACACTCGTTCGCATCCTTAAAAAAAATCAAAAAAAAAATCGATAAATATAAAAAAAAATATCGATTTTTTAAAAATCTTTTTACTTGTTGAACGAATCCGCCATGTTCGGATTTCTCGGCAAATCGTGGAAAAGCCAAATGCAACACTTGAAGAAGTAAAATCGGTGGAATAGTCGAAGAAGATTTATCCATGGCCTCGTAAAGATCCCGTAAAGCGGCCGTAATCGATTGCGGCGGCACCATGGTGCCGGCTAATGTCATTCCGCCCGTAAATCTACAGAAGAAATTAAATAAATTAAAGAGTTTTAGAGAAAAATGTCAAAATGATGATTAGGGTTCGAGTAAAAGATGATCGTGAGACGATGGAAGTCGTTGTGTCGATGTTTTGATGAATTTTTTCCGGTTTTTGACTCGGGTTTGATTTGTTTTTTGAATTGTTTTTGCGCTTTTATCTTTTAACAACCTTTCATTCAAATTTAATAATTTTTTTTAATGTTTTGACTTGTTTTCAAGGTTTCTATTGATTTTTGATTCGAATTTCAATTTTCCACACGAATTGAATGATTTACGACTCGATTTCAATGATTTTCCACTTGATGTGAATGATTTTTACTACTTTCTACCGGTACTCGAATTTAATGGTTTCTTTCACTGGTTTTAACTAAATTTCAACTTTACTTTCGTTTATTCTAGCTTAAAATGAATAAAAAAAAAATCATTAAAATAGTCGAAAATCACGAAAATTATTCAAATTGAGTCAAAAATCATTAAAATTCCTTGAAATCGGGTCGAAAAACATCGAAAATCGTCGAAAATCAGTTAACACTCGTTGAAACTCATCAAAATATCGAAAAACATCGATACATCGAGGACCAACGATTCACGGTCTTCTCTAAGTCGATTCCATAACATCGATTTTACCGTTTTAAAGCCTCTCGCAACTCTGGAACGGTTCTCAAACACTGAACGGTGGCATTCATGTAACAAGTATTTCCTAAATTACTCAAACCAGCCGGTAAATCCAACTAAAATAAAATAAAATAAAATTTTTGTTAATTTTTCAAAAAATTTCATCAAATTTCGTATAAATTCGTAAACTTACGGCCGTTGCCAACTCTGCTTCGGATAAATCTTCAACAAAAGTCACTTTTTCCACGTTTTCTAGCTTTAAATGATCTTCTTCTTTACTTCCCATCATTAATATCATCAAACCCTTAAAAAAAATTAAAATTTTTTCTTAAAATTAATCAAAAAATTCATATTTTCACGTCAAAAAAATCAAAAATCTAAAAAATTCAAATTTTCAGGTGAAAAAATCAAAAATATAAATTTTTGTATCAAAAAATCAAAAAACGCAATTTTTTCCAATAAAAACCGAAAAGAAATGAAGAAAATTCAAATTTTCACATCAGAAAACAAACATAAAAACCAAAAATAATTTAAAATGGAAAAAATTATAATTTTCACGTGAATACTCGAAAAATCAAAAATATAAATAAAAAAAACGTTGAAAAATTCAAGTTATTGTCTTGGACAACGAAAGAATTTGAAAATAATCAAAAAATAATCAACAACTCACATTTCTGCTTCAAAATTTTTAAAAAAAATCAAAAAATCGAACAAAAATTCAAGTTTTCACGCGACAAAATGGTAAAAAGGGAAAAATTCAATTTTTTGCGTGAAATAAATAAAAAAATATTTAAAAATTAAAATTTCTTCAAAAAAATTTTAAAAAATCAAAATTTCTCGTGAAAAATCAAAAAATATAAATTTTTTCATCAAAAAAATCTAAAAATTCAAGTTTTTAAAATGAAACAACAAAAAAATTCAAAATTTTCTCGAGAACAATAAAAAAAAATCAAACCCTACATTAAATATTGAAAAATTCAAATTCTCGTAAGAAAAAATAAGAAATATAGTCTTTCAACAAAAAACCTTAAAAACCCAAAAAATCCAAATTTCTCACAAAAACCAAACACAAAATTTAAAAAACACAAATTTTTGCATAAAAAAACCACCAAAAACCCAATTTTTCAACACCAAAATCGTAATTCCTTACATCTTTGAGTTTGATACTTCCCCAGTCGTCATCCTAAAACGGAAAAAAAAATCATTAAATCTTTCATTCGAGCACAATTGAAACACATTTATACCTTTAACGTGGCTCCTTTGATCATAACCTTTTGCTTATCGGGTTGAACACCAGTCAATGCATACAATTGAGCTTTGAACAACATTGGTTCTTCGTCGATGTTTACTTCCACGTTTTCGAATAATTCTTTGCCCCATTTCACTTTCACTGAATAAAAAGGAAAATTTGCTGTTAACTCTAATTTTTCATTCATTCATCGAGGAATTTGGAAACAAACCTTTGTACAGCGGCATGTTTTTAGGTCGAAAAACGCTGATTCGGCTTCAATGGGAAATTGAATCGTGAGCAGAACGATGCGCATGGACATCGTGAGTCGCCGGAAACTACGGAAGTTCATGAAAAACTACAAAAATTCACGAAATTGATAAATTTGAAGGAAATTTGTTTATTTTTTCACTTAAAACGTGTAAAGTAGTTATCTACATCTTTTATTGAGTTATCTTAAAGAATTACATGTGATTTGTTGGATTTTTTACTGTGAAATTTGTTGATATATCATGAAGTTACGGTTTAGTAGCGGCATCTAATGACTGTATTATAAATTTATAATGATTTTGTTTAATTTTTAGTTTTGTTGGTTAAATTTAGTAAATTTATTATAATTTAGCGCTTTTTATTTATTCATGAGTGTAAAAAACACGATTATTATGCAAAATTAGTTAAAAAATTGTGAGTGGATGGAAACTACGGAAGTTTATGAGTGACTCCCATTTAAATGAAGCTTTGTTTGAAACATCTGCTCATTACCGTACTCTATACATAAAATTAATTAATCAACAATGAATTAAATTTAAATATTTTAAATTATTCCATTATTATTCAATAAATTTTATAATCTTTTAAATGACTCAAATTTGAAGACTTAATTTTTTTTTATTTTATACATTTTATAGAATTTTCTACAATAAATATTTATTTAACTGAATTTATTCTCTCCTATGGCACTTTGACTTTTAAAATTATAAATTTCAGAGAAAAACTGTTGCAGGATAAAAAAACATAGACATTTGATTATATTTAATCAAAATTCCTATACAATGTTAGCATGACGTCACTTTGTAATGCTCATCATCGACAGTTGTATAAAGATGACCTTCGTCCCACAAAAAAGACAAAGTTTGTTTGCCTGCTGAAAAAACAAATAAAAATTAATATAAATCAAAAATTCAAATTTTTATTTAAATTTTTTTTATCCCATGGAATTGTGATTTATCATTGGTCGTTTGGTCGTTACAGTTGCGAACAATCATGTAAATCTAAAAAGTGAAAATAAAAAGACTTTAGTCAAAATAACAAAAAATTTAATTTTTTATATTGGATTGATGAAGCATGAATGAGGATTTATGGTTTTTTTGGGTTTTTTGGGGTTTTGAGGTTGGGTTTTGTGGGATTTTGGTTTTTGGAGGGATGTTTGGGGTTTGAATGAGGGGTGGATTGTGGGTTTGGGAAAATTATGAGGAAATTTGCTGGTTTTTAAATATTTTTTTTTTGAATTTTGTTGATTTTTCAGGCTGAAAATTTTATACAAATTCAAAATAAATTGAGAAAATCAAGAAAAACAAAATAAATTGAGAAAATTGACGTTTTTAGTTGTTGACTTTCTGGCAAATCCATAATGTCGCACAGGAAAGCCAATGATGAAAATTTTATACAGTGAAAAGAAATCTAGAGAAATTGAAAATAATTGAGAAATTTTTCGATTTTTTAAAATTTTTTCGAGACATAAAGTGGCGCAAAAATGAGGAAATGTTGTCTGGGTTGAGAGTGTTTGATGTATGGAGTCGAGGTTAAGCGATGTCATCGTTGCCATTGAGTTCTGATACGAATGGCGGGAAAAATAAAGCATGAAAATCCGAAACCTTTAACAACAAAATCTGTTCAAAATTACTTAAAATCTTTAGAAATCCTGGAAATCATTTAAAATTCCAAAATCTTTCAAAATCTTTCAAAATGTGTGAAACTCTTTAAAAATCTTTCAAATCTTACCAAAATTTTACCAAAATAATACCAAAATCTGTGGTGATGCGAATGGTGATTTGAAAATGGATAGCGATACTGACAGGAGTACTGAGTAGCATGAAATGATTAAATTGATTTTATTTTCATATTCTCTTCTCAGATAACAAAAATATTTATCAAGTCATTTTTTAATTTTTTTATAAATCAAATTTTCATTCTTTTTTAAATTAAAAAAAAATTATTTACAAAGGCCGAGATGATGATAAGAAATGATTAATAATTCTCAAGAAAATGAAAAAGTATTTTTAGAACTTGGCAAACATTGATCGGATCTTTAATTTATAAAAAAACATGCAAAAATCCTAACAAATTTTAACTTCAGATATACAAATTTGTTAAATAGTAAATTAGGCATTAAATAATAAATAAACACTATAAAAATGATTTTGCAATACATTTAATAATTTCAATTAATTTTCAATTTCATATTAACTCAGAAGTAAATTTACAATACAATTATAAAATTTAAACAATAGCTATAAAACAATAAATTTAAAAAATTAAAAACAATAAACAAGGGGAGTCAATAAATAACTCATGAAAATGTCTGCCATATTTCAACAATGCTCATGGAATAATGCAGTTTGTAGCAAATAAAATTAAACAAAGTAAAATAGCGTAAGAATACAGATAAACAGCAATAATCGTACAATTAAAAAATATATTATACGCAAAAATTACAATGCAGTTTCAGTTTCAGTTCCAGTCTCAGTTTCTCTTTCGTTCGAACGACAAATGGCTTTCACTTTGGGTAAATAGTATTTCAATTTGGTCCAAAACAAACGATCGTTTCGATCCAAGTAAGTGTGTGTCCTCAAGTACGCTTTCAGGTTGAGATCCATTTCGCTTACGCACTCGTCCACGTTTTCTAGGATTACAACCAAAACCCTCCGACATCTGTCTTCCAATTGTTGCTGATGGGCCTGGTTGAACTCGAACGTGCACCACACGCTTCGCACAAAACTTGGAGTCAAGAAAACGACGGTTCTCGCGCTGTTTTCAATAGCGTTTAATATTGAATCCGTAATCATTGCTCCGGCGAGAAAATCTCGTTGATGAATGCACAACTCGTAATCTTTTAACCGTGGCACCAATTCGTTGGCAATCCATTCGCCATCTTCGTTGGCGTAGGAGATAAACGCATGAAACACTTTTCCCTTGTCCGCTTCTTCGTCCCTGTGGAACAATCGGGTTCCAAATCTGGAGTACAAAACCACTTTCGCCTCCACCCTGTAGCGATACAACAGCACGACGAGAACGAGGCAACCAAAGACGACGAGTAATATGACGACGAGTGAGACGACGACCATTGCATTCGTCTCGTGGCAATCGGAAATGTCAAATTTCATGATCGGGAGGAACGATCCGTCGCAGAAGGTTTCGTTCAAATCCGGAATATGAATCCGACGATTGTTGTCGATCCACCGTCGCAGTGGAGCCAAATCGCAGTCGCACGAAAACTGGTTTCCGGAAAATGTCATTTCCGACAGACGCTCCAATCCCATCTTCCAGAAATGTGGTCGCACCAATTCGTTCCCGTCAAGCGTCAAAAATCGGAGCGCAGACAAATCCCGAAATGCTTCGAGTGACAAGTGTCGTAATTTGTTCCTGTGCAGATACAACTTTTCCAAACTGGTGAACGATCGAAATTCGTCTCCGTCTATCGCCGTCACGTCGTTGTCTTCCAAATGCAGTTCCACCAAATTGTGTACACCTCGAAATCGAGCAACTCTGGTCAAACTGCTACCATTGAGAAACAGCGAGCGAAGCAGCGGAAGAATTTCCAAAGACAAAACACGGCCATCGATCGCGGATTCCAAATCGTCGTTGCCATCGAAGAAGAGTTGCGTCCAGTTACCGGAAACCAAAGTCGGTTCTTCTCCCCCTTCCCACGTTGCGTTAAAACAGTCCATCACACGTTCGGACGACTTTACGTTGTAGAAGCATCTGCTGGAGCCGATGCACGATTCGCTTTCGCACATCAGGTCGTCTTTCCGTATGGTTGCCACATCGACAGTCGAAACGTATTTTAGAATTCGACTGGAAACGACTCTACATTTCGAATCAAACTCCAAATGTGGGTAATGCAATCGGTCAATTAACCAATTATTTTCACACGAACAGGAAATGGGATTATCTTTCAAAATAATGGTAGATCGTTCCACGTTATCAGTAATTTGTTGTTCGGTGTATTTAAAATCATCGTCCGACACCACGGAAATGGAGTTGTTGTTTAGCAACACCCTTAATCCGTTTCGACAAATGCATTCAGAATATCTGTCTATTCGAGATATATCGTTGTCTTGTAAATTTATCGAGCGTATGCTTCTCGGAAAGTAGTAAACCGCAAACGTGACCAATCGGTTGCCTCGGGCAGAGAAAGTCCGGAGTTTCCAATCTTCTATTGCAGACGACTCTTTGATGATGTCGATTCTGTTGTGGTCCAAAATGAGCGTTTTAAGAGTCCAAGAGATCGATTGGAAGTCGAAAACTCGGATTTGGTTACGAGCCAGGTCTAGATAGTTTCCGACATGGACGAACGACAATTTCATATCGCTCACTTTCGCGTCGGTCAGTATCAAACGGTGTAACATTTCTAAACCCAAAAAACTGCCGTGATCGACGTCGTCGATGTCGTTGGAGCTGATGTTCAACATTTCCAGATCACTCGACATTCGTAACTTTAAGACGTGGACGAATCTGTTTTCGTGTAAACACAAGTGCGTTAATTCAGTTAAATTGATAAATGCATTGTCGGAAATTTGCGTCAAACTGTTGTTGCTCAAATCTAGGTATTTGAGTGAGGATAAAAATTGAAAATCCGTGTCCGTTATCACCGTTAGGAAATTACTGCTCAAGTACAAATCCTCAAGATTCGACAGCGAATTCGGCAGGGTCATTCGGTCGACGGATTGCAAATGGTTGTCGTCCAAATCCAACAAGCTCAACATTCTTTGGTTGCGGAAAACTTTAAGCGGCAAATGTGTGAGTCGGTTCGAAGATAAATACAGGCGCGTCAATTGCGTGTTCTTGACGAATAAATTTTCTCCGATTTCAGTCAATTCGTTTCCAGACAAATATAGTACCCGCAGTCTTGTGAGATGTTGGAATGCGCCAATTTCCACGAATTTGATCCGATTCCGATCTAGACTTAGTTCGACCAAACGCGACGAGAAAATGTTGTTTTTTTCAATTTTACTGATTAGATTGTCATCCAAATCGAGTTCTTTCAATCGCGAGCAGCAAGGGTCGCTTTCATCACCGCACCCGATTCGGTCCAAGCGTCGTATATTGTTCAACGCCAATTTTAAGACATTCAATCTACGAAGTTTGCAGAAAAGTCTAGTAGGCAATTCGTGAATTCCCATTTGCATTTCGATTTCCACCAGATTCTGAGTCGGCTGGAAAGCGTCTTCACTCACGTTTATGTGTTTTAAGATGTCTTTATGGTGCCAGCCTATTAATGCGAGTTCTCGCAAATTGTCCAGTCCTCTAAAAGCTTGCAACCCGATTTTTTCAAAATAGCAATCTTCTAGGACCAACGTTTGTAATTCGAGTAAGTCGTTAAACTTGGAGGAAGGGAATTTGATCTCGTTCTCGAATTCGTCGCAGACGACAGTCAGTTTTATCAGCCTTTGAGGGTTGTGAAAAGACAAGTTTGCTGTTGTCAACGTCCCCACATAGCAATGGGCGGTTTGATTGTTAGAATCTATAACATCATTGACCACGCAGTCACTCGAATACGATTTTGCGACGATGTTTAGCATCGAGATGAAAACGTACATCGCGAACGACATCTACGTACATGTGAAAGACGTTACAGGCATTAGTGAAGTGGTGGGAAGTCGAACATTTACGTAATTAAAACATACCTCGTATGTGAAGAATAGAGATTCGGGCTGAGTGGTTGGAACTGGTGAGTTTTGTTTTGATGGTTTTTGTCACAAGCGAAAGCAAGGAACTGAGGAAGGGAACAAGGATGCAAGAAAGGATGTTTGCGCATTTCCTTTCTTTTTATTTTTTTTAACTTCCTTCTTTCCTTCACTTTAACAAATCGAAAAATCGGAAAATAATATTTATTTTCTCGCCTTCTTGGAAATAAAGAAAGGGTGCAGCAATAGTGGTTTGTTGGATGGGCACAAAATAGTTTGAAACTCATGAACTGTTAACTACCGTCATTCGGGGGCACTTTGATCAATTTTAAACTTTGAATGCCTGTAATTTTGTAATTTTGTAACTCGAGTTTGATCAAAAGAAATTTATGGAAGATTAGTACCAGATGGAAAGAAAGAATATTTTGATAAGGACAAGTAAGTTGTGATATGGAATTGATACTGTAGAAAATGTGAGGTAAAAAACAAATTCCGCATGCTGGAGTACTTCTGATTGGGTTTGGGTTTTGGAATTTTAGGATCACTTGCTTGATGGATGAAACTTGGTGTCTGAAAAGTTTGGGGCTTTA
The DNA here is from genome assembly GCA_034695885.1 of Geophilus flavus. Classification (NCBI taxonomy): domain Eukaryota; kingdom Metazoa; phylum Arthropoda; class Chilopoda; order Geophilomorpha; family Geophilidae; genus Geophilus; species Geophilus flavus. Next base: position 192 of record JAQFZO010002902.1, on the reverse strand, counting down.
ATTCAACCGGAAGTGCCTTTTCTGCGCGCTAGCAAATCGGAAAAACTAGTAATAATTCTCAAACAAATTCCGCAAAGGCTCCCATGGGCACTTCCGGTTGAATTGTAGTTTTGATATTTTTGGATCACGTATCTGATGGATGTAACTTGGTGTCTGGAAAGTTTAGTGACTCCATAGTTGGTGACTCTAACT